>CAUYRT010012040.1:0-83907 GCA_963574885.1 Lepilemur ruficaudatus | reverse complement strand
CGCCTCTACTAAAAAAAATAGAAGGAAATTAGCCGACAACTAAAAATATATATAGAAAAAATTAGCCGGGCATGGTGGCACATGCCTGTAGTCCCAGCTACTTGGGAGGCTGAGGCAGAAGGATTGCTTGAGCCCAGGAGTTTGAGGTTGGTGTGAGCTAGGCTGATGCCATGGTGCTCCAGCCCGGGCAACAGAGTGCGACGTTCAAAAAAAAAAAAAAAAAAAAAAAAAAAAAGAACACGGCACATAATCAACGGCAGTTATTTTTGTAACACATGTCGAACAGTCCTTGATTTAACTTATGCTTGCATTTTCCCCACCAGCTCATCAGTACCAGAGGATGGGGACAGCATCACATTCACGGTTCTACTTCCAGCAGCTCACTCAGCATCTGGTACGTAGTAGGGCTCATGAATAAATGAATGGATGAAGTTAAGTCATCTCAGTGTGTACTCTCCTTGGGATCACATTATCTGAAATTACCTATTTAATTTCCATTACATTCAGAGTGAAGATGAGAGAAGTTAAGACATATCTTCGTCATCAGAACGGCACGAGGCCCCTCCAAGGACTGACCGGATGGCGGGGGGATTTCCAGGCCAAGTGCCAGGCCCCGTGCTGGTGGCCACACCCACCTGAAATACGATTTCATCCATTTAGAAGTGGGCGAGTCCTACCAGGCAGGAGAGAGTAGAGGCAGGCAAGGGAAATCTAAGCGGCATGGACTGGTGGGGCCCTGCCTCAGAGCTAACACTCCCCGATCCACTGCCACGCATGCATGCCAGCATTCTTGTTATCAATGCCTGACAGTCAAGTTGGTAGCTCCAGGGTCCATTCTGATTGCTTGGCAGCCATGCCATTACATTTATAAAATATATTAACAATTCCCTCTGTCTCAAACATCAGAGCCCTAGGGAAGGTGATAAAAGAACACTATTAGAGAATTGCAAACCCAAAGACTAGATTTCAGGTGGTCACGAGCTAAGAGCAAAGAGGCTGAGTTAAGATCAGAACAATGCCAGCCATCTAGTTGAGTCGATGACCTAGAAATCTGAGCACTGCCACGATGACTACTCCTTTGAAGACTGTCGGCCAGAAGTTCACTGTGGGTTAAATGATCACCCCATTCCCAGGACTGTCCTTCTCCTCAGCCACCATCTCTTTAGCTCTCTTCTCCCCATACCAGAGCTTCCTGGTTTGGGCTAGCAGTCTCATCTTGGCTGCAGTTGCCAGGACCTGATCTCACTCAAAGGAAACTGATGAACCCCTGGGTCAGAGCTCAGGGGACTTAGCTTTAGTTCAGTACTTGGTACTTATGTCTGTTAAGCACACACTGAATGGTACGATCATTATTTCTTTGCAGATGTGTCTTTTCTGCTAGACTGAGGCTTTCCTAGAAGCAGTAGGATAAAAGAAGGGAAGAAGAAAGAATGAAAGGAATGGAAGAGGAAGGAATTAAGCTGGCTTCTGCTGTACCCTCTTCCTAGGAACTAGTCTTGGACACTGCAGCTCCATCCTATTTTCCCGAACACAATATCTGCCTCGATCGCCTACCCGGGGAGCCATGTTCTTTCATCCTCGATGCTTTCCTTTTAGGAGACAGAACTCTGTCTCTAAGTTTTCATCCCATATCTGGGGCCTTTTGCCTTCTGAACATATTTGATTCCCACTGCAAAGTCCTGGGTCCCAACTCTGTGCTAACATATACCTGCACTGCCCAAGGGAATCTGTATTGGACTTCTCCACCTGCTGCCATAATGCTTTTCCCTTTCTGGAAGTCTCTGTCCACAGCGTTTATATTCTTTGCAAGGTCTTGCCCCAGAGGTCTCTGGATTCTAGGGAGGAAATGCTGTAGCTAAGTGGGGAGGTCATGGAAAGACAGCATCCCAGAGAAGGTGACAGCTCAATAACAGGGAAGGTAGGTGGGACCGTGCCTCTTGCATAAGGGAGTACTTTGCTCAAAGATAGGACTTGAAAGGTTTAAATAAAAACAGAACTCAGAATTTAGGTGAAGAAGAGGGGAAGAGAAAATATGCACTGAGTATACACCACACACCGAGCGATGTGAAATTACATGTATGATCTCACTTAATGTCCCCATCGTCCCTTGCAGAAGGAGCCATTATCCCCACTTTTACAGGTGAGAAAGCTCAGGCTCAGAGAGGTTAAGAATCTTCCTCAATATTATCAAGCAAGTGAAAGGTAGAGCCTGGAATTGAATCAGCTCTGTCTGATTGTAAAGTCTTTTCTTTCCCCTCCTACAGACCAGATCTTTAGCCTAGAGAGGCAGACTGAGGACATCCACACACTTTTGATGCACTGTTCCCAAATTAGCCCTCCCTCCCCAGGACATCTATCTTTCATAGTTTAGAGAGAGCTCACTGTCTCTCCTCTGTCTGACTCCTTCCTCCAGGAAATTGTAGCTTCATGGGACATGAAAACTATAAGCACATTAGTGCTCTGTTGGAACAGTGGTTTGTAAATGTCTTTATTTGTAGCAGAATCCATGTTTGGAATTCCCATACATGAAGCAGATATCGCAGCACGTTCTCCAGTCCTCACCTGTGCCTCTCTAGGAGGGACTCTGAGGCTCCTCTAAAGACCCCTGCCCTTCCAAGAAACAGAGTCGGAGGTACTCTGACCCTTCATTTCCTCATCTGTGGAAGCGGAAGCTGGGACCAGGGTAAAGAAGGGCTTGCCCAAGGTTACCCGATGACCTTGAGGCAGAACAGGGACAAGAATCCACAGTTTGCATTATCTATTCTACACAATGGCCAAGTTGTGTTCATTAGGATGAAGGAGAAGGTATCCTGGGTCTATGCAAGGAGGCTATTTGAGAATGGGTTGGAGATAAAAGCTTCCTTCTGGCAAGAGATAATGATTAATAATAGCAGCCAACATTTATTGAGCATCTTCTGTGGTGCTAGGTACAATGCTAAGAGCTTTTCTTGCATTATTCCATTTAATTTCTTTATCAGATTTGGATCCCATTATGCAGATAAGGAAGCTGAGTCTTAATTCCTCAGCACTAGGTGACCCAGCTAGTAAACAGCTTTGGTAGGATTTGATCCCTGGCCATCTCGCTCCAGAGCCCAGCTCCTAGCCAGTCTGCTATACTGTCTTCCAAGGAGCAGGAATAATTCAGCGAAGGCTAGCATCTCGTTCCTATTTACCAACATATCCTTCCCTCCCCTCCTGCTAATCTCCCAGCAAATGCTCTGCACGATCAGACATCTCATTTTCCTCACCACGACCGCCAATGTGCAGGGTCTTGAGTATAAATGTGCACCCCCTACCCTCCCTCCAACAAACCCGCACGCGCCCATCTACACACGCCGGAATGCGCTCATGCATAATGCATGACGCCTTGGTCTCAAATCCTGCTAAATTGAGATTCAGCCGGCTGTTGGGTCTGGAGACACCTCGGTGCCTGCGTCATTAGCTGAGCTCTGAAAGCCATCATTACTGCAGCCACTGTGGCTGAGTCACTGAGTCCGTGAGCAGGTAATAGAATTTCGGGGACACGTAATAAAAGGGAATGGAATGGGACTCAGGCCGGAAAGGAGAACTATCCGTTATCCAGTCCTGAAGGGTGATATGTAAACACGGAGCTGCAGGCCCCCGAGACGGCGGTTCCACCAAGTCCCCCAGCAGAGGGTAATAAACAGCCCAATTATAACCTCCACACTCTGAGATTTCAAAGGAGAGGAAGAAAAGGAAAATCAATGAAATTAATTCAATGTGGACTCATTCTTTAAGTTTGTTTTGCTACAGCAGTTGTATGAGATACCCCTACAGACCTGCTCATCCGTCCTGCACACACTGTCTTTACCCTACAAGAGCAAAGAGAAAAACAAAGAAAGAAAAAAAGCCAAGCCTTCAGGCATATTTGTTTCTGATACATTTAAGAAGGGGGACAGATCAGAGAATCCCAGGGCTGGCTGAGGCATTCAGATCTCATCTTTCATGGCATAGGGGAAGATGTGGGGTCTCTACATATGATTGTGCAGGTTGGGCTCGGCATAAGGGTGCCTCATTGAAGGGCGAGTGGGTACTGAGGTCAAGTGCATGCTCTGAATGGACAAACAGTGATCCTTGCATGGGGCTGCACCAACTCTATATAATTACCAGGGAGAAGCCGAAGGTAGATCTGGTGAGTCACACTGAACAAGCAATCAGAGATCTGAGTTCTGTGGAGTTCACATTCTATGTGACCTTTGATGTGTCTCCTTTCCAGATACACACCCTCCTTTATAAAGCAAGGGCATTAGGTACCAGACAGGGCAAGGAGACTACCATTAAGACAACACAGAATTCCCACCAGGCACAGCGCTGAGTACAAGGCATTTGTCTTATTGAATCCTTTAATTAATCCCCCCTTGAGGTTTACTTAGTTCCATTTTACAGATGGAAGGGAAAAAATGCAAGGCTCCGAGAGACAAAGTCACCTGCCTTAGGTCACAAAACACTTGCATGCAGAAGCCAGGATTGCTATGCAAGCATCTAGACTCGAGACCTGTGCTCTTCCCCTGCAAGACGCCTCTTCTCCAAGGCCGGTTCCACCTCCTGTTTTCTGTGATTCTGTCTGAAAAATGGCCTTGGTTGTTAAGGTCTTGGGAGTCGGGCAGAGGAATACTGTTGCAACAGAGAACAGCACCTGATAGGAGTTAATGGGTCTGTATAGGAGGAAGCAGGAGGTGGGCGGTGGTGGCAGTGAAACTGACCAAGGCCGAACTGGTCTTCTTAGGAGGTTAATGAGAAGTAATCCTGAAAACCACCATCCGGTAAGCCTGGTGTCAATATTTAGTAAAATAATTGGACGAATGTGCCCAGAGAACATCTGTAAGCATCGTGGAGATAATGGAATAGTGAGCTACAAGGAACACTGGAGGTTCATGCAGAACAAATCATGCTGGACAACATGATAGCTTTTCCTGACAAAATTACAAAATTAGTGGATGGAGGAGATGCAGTAAAGTTTATGGATCTCAGCTCCAGCGAAATATTGAATAGCGTTTTGTGTGATGCCCAACTTGCCACATTAATTCTAATTGCCTCTGATTCAAGCTGGGCCCTGTGGATTCGTGTTGTTAATGGATCTGGTTGGAGAATAGAGCCATCAGGTGCTGATACATGGTACTGCTCCAGGGATCAAGGCCAGAGACTTTCTCATCCTCATCTGGAAGGGGCTATCAGAAGGGCACTGAGACCCCAGGTAGGAAATACAGACATCTATAAAGCAGCGGAAGATCCTGGGGCTTCAAGGGGAAGAGACGTTTTATAGATAATTTGATTATCACCACCTCTCTATGAGACAGGTGTCACCATCTCATCCTGTTCGTCATCATTAACTGTCATCATAATTTTGCTTATAAGGAACTGAGGGTCAGTGAGGGAGTGGCCAGGTGTGTCTGATTCTCATGACTGGCGCGCCTTCTTCTGTGTCCAGCAGATCTCAAACTTTGGTGTGCATTGACATCATGGGGTGTGGGAAGGTAGATTGGGAGGCGGGGTGAGGGAGGACTATCAAATCACAGATTGCTGGGTCCCACCCTTGGAGTTTCTGACTCAGGTCTGGAGTGGGGCCTAAGAATTTGCATTTCTACCGAATCCCCAGGTGATGCTGATGTTGCTAGTTTAGGGACCACACTTAGAAAAACAATTGCTGTCTTCCAGTTCCGCTCAGATGTTAATTTACGTGTGACTCACCCGGAGAGCTTGTTAAAATTCACATTCCAATTTAGCAGATTGTCTGGGGAACGAGGGATACTGCATTTCTAATAAGCTCCCAGGTGACATCCACACTGTGGGATGTGACGACACCTTGAGGAGCGAACACCTATGCTGTGATGCTGGGAAGTGAGAAATCTAGAAAGACAGCACCACAGTTCAAGACTGGATGCTTGAATCCAAAAGCAGAGGAAATGGATGTCAGAGCAAAAAGAAAAATGAGCTGTAGGAAGGACAATTTGGGAGATCTGAGTTCAATATTTGGCTTTGTCTTCCTTTTATTAGTTTTATGATTGGGAGAATTTCTCTAATTTCTGTAGGTATCAATGTGCTCATTATTTGAGGGTTTTTTTCTTTTTTAAAAAAAGGCCCATAGGGAAAATACTTGGGGGGGCTTCTCAAAATGATTGCTGAAGACAGGCTCCATGGTATTGTTCAGCATTTCTTGTGTGGCATGGATAAAGCTGTTCTCAGGATGCAGTGCTAATTAGTCTCTCTTTCCACTAATGACTGGCTATACCTCCTTCCACAAGCAAGGAGAACCCAGCATACCTCTCCTTGCCAAAATTTTCCCTGCACTCAGCACCCATTTATAGTGACTTTATTATCTCAGAGTTCTAGAATCACTCCATCGTCAAACTTTAAAATAAAGTACACCTTCTGCATTAAATGCCTCACTATATGTGTGCATTCTACCACTGCCTGTCCGGAGTCCTTCAGGAGAACAGAAGGGGCCTCAATCTAAACTTTTCAGTGAATGCAAATAGGAGTGAAGGATCCTGCCCAGCCTCCTCTTGAGGCTTCTGGAAGGTCAAGAGACTAATAAAGAGGGACTATTGTATACTGTGAAGCATAGTCAGAATGAAATGGCTAATTACTGTTGTGATTTTTATTATTATGCACTAAAAACCAATTACACTTTACACTTCATATTTAAGGATCTTGTAGCAAGTAGAACTCCACCCCACATAATTCCCCAACTTCAGTCAATGCCTGTCACTCTCCCCATAATCTCTGCATGCTCTCCTGCAATGGCCGGAATGTGTCTCCCAAAATCCGTGTGCTGGAAACGGTGGCCCCAAAGCATCAGTGTTGGGAGGTAGGGCCTTTTCATAGGTTTAGGTCATGAGGGCTCCACACTCACGAATGGATTAAAGCCGTTATAAACAGGCCTAAGGGAAGGAGTCTGGTCCTTTTTTCCCCCCTTCCATCCCTTCTGCCATGTGAGCACACAGCGCTCCTCTTCTACGGAGGACACTGCAGCCAGGCACCTTCTTGGAAGGAAAGATGAGGCCTCACCAGACATCGAACCCGCCAGTGCTTTGATCTTGGACTTCCCAGCCACCAGTACCACGAGAAATAAATGTCTGTTCTTTATAAACTACTCAGTCTCGGGCATTTTGTTACAGCGGCGCAAACAAACACTTCCCACCTGCTTCTCCTGTTTCCTGGAGCATTTCCTGACCTTCACCTTCATGCCCCCCCACAGTGTCTAGCACAAATATTGATTCCTTTTTTTTTTACTCTTATTCCTCCAATACGTGGATGATGACTTATTTCTTAATGTTCCTCAAGCTCCAGGAAAGTCATCACTAGTATTGCTCATTTCTGGGCCTTTTTTGTTCATTTTTTGCAGAGTAATATACATTTCCTCAAAGCCCTGGGTCTTTTATGGCTCTCCGTGGCCAGCATCAGGTCCACAATCCTCCTGTGTCCAGCTGGGTCAATAATTAATTTATTCTTTCATTCACCTTTTCGTTCAGTCATTTTTTTTTCATTCCCTCAATAGCTCCTGCCCTCAGCCTTTCCCTCATCAATATCACCATTAACTCATTTATCGCTTCACTAATCTATTCACAGGGTTGTCCATTCCTGATTTTATCTACATATTAATCATATACTCATGTACATATATATGCATCTACTGACTGGTTCATTCCATTTTTCATTCACATATCAATTCTCCCACCACATATTCATTCACTTACTCATTCATTTATTAATTCATTGAACAACCACCATGCTCACTGGGTGTTCACTCTGTCAGCATCTGTCTTGGGCACCGATTCTAGAAGATGTTTCCTGTGCTCTTGAGAAATTCACAAACCCATCAAGAGGATAAAGAGGCAAACATATAATTCCAAATGCTGTGTGGCCAGAGTGGCGCAGAGGGAGGCAGGAGGTTGGAAAGAAAAGTAAGTAGTGATAACTGCATGCCTACTGTGTGCCTAGAACTTTACATGCATTATCTGATTTGAATGCCCCCTCTCTTTAATGGATGACAAAACTATTCATGATTAGTGAACAGACTTAGTTGAGATCTGAGCCCAGACATTCCCAGTCTGCTCCCCAAGCTTTTAACCACTCTGCTGGTAATACCATTGGTGAGCTTAGCTTTGACTAGCATTTCTGGGGATTGATGTGGGAGAAATCAAATTTGAAGGGTGTGAGAAGTAATTGGAAAGTGAGGAAGTGGAGACAATAAGTTTTTGTCAAGCAGTTTGTCTTTTCAGGGGAGGAGAGAGAAGGTCATAACTGAAGAGGGATTTAGGATTGAGTCCCTGACTAAGCATCAGAGGAATCTGATGAGCATGGGCAGATCTATCATGGTAAGTTTCTTCTGTTCCATTTCCTTAGTTGTCTTCAGACAACCATGAGCTGTTGTATTTACTTCTACAATTCCTAGGACTTAGCATAGGGCCTGCCATGGTGTAGTCAATAAATTAATGCCTGAATGAATTAATGAATGAATGTCAAATACTCTATAATGGATTCACACATTTCCCGGAGTGGAATTTGGCAGAAAGGAGGGAGAAGTAGGTCAGCTGAGTGGAGCTTCCTACCACGCAGCCCATGTGGAAGGCTGGCAATGTGGAGAGGGTGACTGTGATAACCAGAAAAATAAACTAAGTCAACATCGGTAAGGAAAGTGTAGATTCAAACACAGGGAAAACCTGAATTCAAGCATAAACATGGGGGAGAATCAAAGTTAGACACGTGAGTAGGTGTGTAGGATTGTTTGAGAGCAGAGAGGAGATGGGCTCTAGCAAATTCAGATGCAGGGGAGAGATGTCACACGTCCACATCCTTTGGATGTTTGCACAATTTCCTGGCAATTCTCATTGGTCCACAGGCTCCAGCCGAGAAAAGTGTCTTAGGAGTGTGGAGAAAATGAAGATTTTAGCTTCAGTGGGGTGAGTTTAATTAGAACTGTTATTAGTTTGTTGTGCAAGAAAGCTCATTAGAAACCCATTAGAGCTCTCAAAAGTGTTGGACATTTTTAATAATTACATTTCTTCTGAATCCTCCACGGGTTTCATGATGCAGTCTGAGCACTGGATCTATTAATGTGTTTAGGGAAGGATGGCTTCTAGTTCACTTGTCATTCGAGTCCAGGGCCAGATACCTACAGTGCATGCCACAGATGTGGTTGAAAAGCAGAAAGGAACCTCATAGGTGGACTGTAGCAGGTGCTTTGACATGTATTATTTCACACCACAACAGCCACAGGAACCAGAGGATCAGAGACCTCAAGTACCTAACACAAGGTTACACAGCCAGTTAGTGGTGGCATCGGCATTCAAACCGCAGATAGTCTGAAGCCAAAGCCTGTACTCTTTCCAGGGCCCATACTGCCCATCATAGTGGGATCTCTTTTGTAAGCGAAGGGATTTCTCACGTCAGTTTGGCAGCCTATGATTTGGGGAAGGGAGAGAAGGAGGGGGCAGGATAGCAAAGGAAGAGGACAAAGAATCATTTCACGCCAGTTTCAGACTCCAAGATCACTCCCCAGCTGTCAGTTGAGCCCACAATCACTGTACAGTTTTATTAAGAAGCAAGAGTTGTAGAAGAGTGAAGTGAAAGATTTAAAATTAACTTGCCAAAGTCCCCATCAATATTATGACAGTCCCCAAGTGCCAGTTCAGCGACCCAGTGCACCAACTTGACAATATTAACATAACTTTGTCAGAACAAAAGCTTCCCCTCTGTCTTTTCAAGAGAAGCTAATTTTGGGGAGACAGGTATTCCTCTTTCTGTCTTTTTGGCACCCCTATGACAGGTCCCTTTGGGCCAACCAGAGAGTGCATGTTTGATAAACCTCCATTAACTTTCCACCCCCCTGGGGATTGCCACCCATGGGGGATGCTTAAGTTAATCAGAGAGGTGCTTCCCCCATTTAGGGACACAACAGATGAATGAATGAATGAAGACCACATGCTGGCCACTTTCTAAACACTGATTTGAGTTCCCTTTAGTCTTTATATTTAGAATGAAGACCCATGATGGTTTAACAAATTATCATCTGGGGCAGTATGCTCCCTGTACCAGATCTTACTAGCTCACTACAGTCTGTGCCCCTCTTTCTCTTCATCTAACAGTCTCTTACTTGCCTTTCACATCTTAGCTTAGACATCGATTCCAGAGGAATACCTGCCTAGAGTCCTAAACCCCATGTGGGCTTGCCCCCATACCACTCTGACTTCCACGCCTAACACTGCACGGGCCACTATACTGAATTTCACTGAATAAGCATCTTTCTTTTGTTAGTCTCTGAGTTCAGTAGGTAGAGTGACTGTAAAATTTATCATCTGATCCAGGCTACTTTTGTCTGGGGTAAGTGCTGAACTGGAAAGGACTCGAGGACAACAGGCATAAACTAGAACTGTCCCAGTCAGATTGGAATATATGATCACCCGGCACATATGCGCATACATTACAACCGTCAGGCCCTCTATGTCTCCATCGCCTTAAACAGTGGTTAAAATGTAGTCAGTTCAGAATATGTGTTGAATGAATGAATGAATGAATGAATGAAAGAAATAGTTCCTTTTCTTTTAACAAATCCTATAGGCAAATGGATAAAAATCTTCTCTGACTTCCTTCCCTTCCTCCCTCCTTCCCCCTTTCCTTCCTTCCTTCCTTCTTCTGCCCTCCCTCTCTCTCATCCTTCCTTCCTGCTTGCCTTCTAACTTGTTAACCACTTTCTCAGAATCGAGCCCTGTTTGTTTTTGTCGCTGGGCATACAAATAACCATGGCTTCTGCCTTGAGAGTGAGGAGAAACAGCATCTGCTACGCATCAGTTGCTTTAAACACTGTGTATTATTTAGACAACTGTCCAATGAGGTAGTTACTATGTTTACTTTCTACAAAAGAGGACAAAGAAGCTTAGAGAGGTCAGGTGACTCGACCACGGTCACACAGCTAATAGCAGCAGAAGCTGAATTTAATTCCAGATCTGCCTGAGTCCAAAGCCACAGCCTCATCACTAAACTAAGCTACTGCCTCAACTGAAATATCAAGTACAGGGTGTAAATAGCTGTGGACTGAGGGAGGTTCCTCATTTGTGATCTTACAAGTTTCTCTAATTCACAGAATCTCACATACTCAATCTATGGATTTAACAACCACAAAACCACCAACCTCTAACTTACAGCTATCATTTGGTGAGAACTTAGTTCTGCAGATACTTTTCTAGGTCTTGGAAATTCACAATGATGAAGAGTCAAAGACGGTCTTGGGTCTCAGTTCAGCAGGGGAGGTAGACATTAAATAAAGAATCACACAAATATTAATTTAATTTAGGAGTTTACAGGTATTTCAGAGAAAAAAAATAGTATGAGGAACAGACATAGTTTACTTTTTATTATTATTTTCACAGATAAGGAAAATGAGGCTTGGGTGGATAAATGCTCGAGACCACACTGAGCAGAGCTAGGAGGTGAACCTACATCTGCTTGACTCCAAGCCTATGTTGTGCTTCCTTCCCTCCTTTCCTCCTGAACACTTCAATCACAAAGCCACTAGTGGAACAGCCAGAGTCCCGCATCACTAGTTTTTAAGCTCTTTAAACCTCAATGTCTTTGGATGCAGAATGGATATGACGTTGGCTCTTCTCCATAAACCTGTTGTGAGGATTGAAGAAGACACAGCATTTGAAGGACTTTGCACAGTGCCTGGCCCATAGACATATGTTCAGTAAAGGGCAATTATTATCATTATTAATACTAATAGGCAGTTTTGAGTTACTGACTGAGGTCCTCTGGAGGTTCATCACACACACAATGACCTGTGTTGTTGGTTAACTTTAACATGGGCATGTTTTATGGCGTTCTCCCATTCCCTACTGTCACCACCCTTGAGTCCCTCAGCCTGGCAGAGTGATACAGTGGAGCAGAATGTGTGACCGACAAGTGGTGCCAGGGGTGGGAGGAATGGATATCTGAGTATAGGTTTGGGGCCGGACTGCCTGGATTCCAATCCTGGCTCCACCATTTACAAGCTAAATGACAATGAGATGATTGAACTTCTTAGCACTTCAATGTCATCCTCTGTTAAAAATGCGGGAGGGAGGAGGGTTGAAAGCACCTTGAGATCACACTAGAGGTTGTAAGAAGTGAACGTATTTGAACGGGCTAAGCTACTCCCTAGGTTTCTCCTCTCATGTCACTGGGAGCTCATCCCGTCCCCTGTGCTGGTGACTCTTTGCCTCTCTTACCTTGAATCATGGGACTCAGGGCGCAGGCTTTCCTCTTCTCTATCTACTCCCTAGTGAGTCTGTTTCCTCTCACTTTTTAAATATCATCTATATGCTAAATAATCTGCAATGTACATTCCAAGTCACGTTTCTCTTCTGGACTGGTATATCCTACTGGCTTCCTGACATTGCCATGAGAATATATATTAGACATAACCAGATGGTGGGTACTGAAGCCGGGGGTTTCATTATACTATTGTCTACTTGTATAAGTTTTTCACAATCAAGTTCATTTTTTAACACAGACAAAAACAAATTTCTGTTTCTATTCCCCTCTCTTATGCCTGCTCCTCCCATGGTCTTTCCTGTCTCTGACAATGGCCCATCCATCTGTCCAATTGTTCAGGCCAAAATTGGGGAGCCAACCTTGCCCTTCCTTTCTCTCCTTCATTAGTAAATCTGGTTGCCCCACCTTCAGAAAACCCCCAGAATCTGCCCATTACTTCACATGTTGGCTCTATGAACATGCTCCAAATTACCATTGTCTTTCTCCAGGACTGTGGTGTCCTGCTTCTATACCGCCCACTAAAGCCAATTCTTCACGTCCCAGGGGGAATCGTCCTTTTAAGACACAAGTCAGATCACAGCCCTCTTCTGCTCAAACAATGCACTGGTTTCTTTCACTTCTCCTTCAATGTAAAATCCAAAGTATTGTACTTATTGGCTCACAGGGCCCTATACAAGTTGCCCACACTCCCCCACTCAACACCCATTACCTCTTTATTTATAAACTTTTCCCTACTGCTTGCCCCCTTTTCCTTTATGTTCCATCCACCTGAGTTCCTTTCTGATCATGGAACATGCCAAGGGCTTTGCACTTGCTGTGCCCTCTACCTGGAAGCTGTTCTCCCGACATTTGCACAGTTCATTGTGTTGCTTGTTAAGATCTTTGCACAAATGCATGCTATCAAAGAAATTTTCTGTGTCCAGCCTGTATATAATAGAAGCCCCTGCCTAGGACTCTCTAGTACTTAATCTGCTTTCCTCCATAATATGTACACCTGACAGAGTATTTATGTTTTAACTGTCTGTTCCCCACCCTAGAATATAACTCTTAATGACAGGATTTTTTATGTTTTGTTCACTGTTGTATTCCTGGTTTCCCAGAAGAGTGAGTGGCATAAAATAGGTGCTCAGAAAATATTTTGGATTGAATGAAGATATGATAGTGCCTGGTGCAGGGTAAGTGTGAGTGTCATTGTTACTCTTGTTACTACTACCACTAGTGTTACTTTCATTGGGATTATGTTCCTAACGTTTCTTATCACAGTAGTCTTGCAATGATATGCAATGACCCTTATTGTTTATATGTGGATGCAGAAGCTGAGAAAGGCCAAACAGTCCAAGAGCTGGAGTCTCCTGCCTCCAAAGCCCTGGGCTCTCCGCATCCCTGCAGTTCCTACTTTCCCCACGGTGGCGTGGTGCTCACCAATCGGATCCCGTGTCTCTGTGTTTGAATAATCTCTGTGTTACTGTTAAAAAGCTCGTAGTCTGTGGAAAGATCTTTAAGAGATATCACTAAGTTGGGGGGGGTGTGAAAACAGTATGTTTCACCTCTTGTGAAAAAAAGGAGGGGATAGTTAATCTTATTTTCTTGTATTTACATAAAGAAATACTGGAAAGATACCCAATAAACTAATAAAAATGGGGAGCAGGGGGAAAGGAATAATGCATATGTTAATCAGCTTGATTTAATCAGTCCACGATGTATACATATAACAAAATATCACATTGTATCCCAAAAATATATGCAATTAGTATTTTTGATTCAAAATAAAATAAAATATATTTTTAAAAATCCTACCCAAGTGGGATGTGGAAAAGACCATCCAAGTGTCAGACAGGCCCAGGTAAGCAAGACTCTGACACTAGCTGTGTGATAACAGGCAAGTCATCAGATCTGTTGGAGTCCCAGTTTCCTCATTTATAAAAGGACACTTACAAATCCACTAACATTATGCATTCTCAGTGGTGGCAGAAATTGTTCCTTAGTGGGCAAAAACAGCTTAGACATGGCAATGGCTTGCGGCCGTCCAATGCTTTAATGCTACTCTACAAAACTGCACCCCTTAGTATTAATTTCTCTCATTAGGGAGAATTCAACCTTAATTAATATTTTTCCATTGGGAGGGAGCGATAATGAAAAAAAGTTAAGTAGCACAGATTTAGATAAAATCAAAAAGAAAGAAGTATATTCTTTTCCCCTTTATACCAACGTTAGACTCTCAGTCTCGTTCAGCTTGAATCTCCAAGAAACTAGTTCCTAACAAGGACTCGATGTATTCTTATTGGTTGGATCACAAGGCTGAAGGAGAATTTAATTGCAATTTAGTTTAATTCTCATGCTATGTTTCCACCTCCTTTGCAAATATGGAATGCCTGCATGGCCTCTAGACTTGCTTATTCCCAGTGGCTGGATCCTCACTGCCTCATAAGAAATAGATAAGGAATTAATAGAAACTTAGAGGGGTATCCTTTGGAGTCACTTTAGTTCTCTGAACTACAGCATGACGAGTAAGACCAATCCTTTTATTTTCTTTCTCTTCCCCTACTCTAGAAAGCATCCGAAAGAAACTGAAGCAGCTTCAAGGTCATAGGGGACTCACAGGAGAATGGAGAGCTTGACTCAGGGGTTAAGGTTTTTTTCAAAGTCATCAGGTCTACACTGAATTAACCGGCCCTGGGCTACCCAAATGCCTGCAGCTTTGACTCCAGGCTTGTGCCTGTTAATTAACTGCCCACTTAATGGGCTCCCTCTGAGGAGCTTACGCCACATAAAAATAAAAGCTCATTTTGGATTCTTAAAAGCCACCTTTGAGGTGTTCCACTAGATTATCATTAACAGTATAATTATTCAGCGGCAATGTTACATAAAACCCCAGCCACTGCCCTTGGAGCTTTCTGTATTAATTCACGTCCAATAAACTGTCATCATATCTTTCATTAGAATTGTTACTGAATACATTTCTATTCAGGGCATCTCCCTGAAATGAAAATATTTTCCTAAAAAATAATTTCCTTGATACACATGTGTAGGCTTACTAATGTGAGCTTAGAATAGACTTAATTTTTCATTGCTCTGGAAGGAATACAAAGAAAGTAACGCTGGTGAATTTGCACCTCAGGATTTCCAGTGTGACAGGACGCACACTACAACACAAAATTTCGGAGCATAAGTGGTATTTCACAGGTTCTTGGATTCGGGTTAGACAAACGTCGTTAACATTCCCACGTCTCTACGAGGCATTTTAACCTGATTTTTCTCGTCACTTCCCCCTCCCCCCATAATTCTCCTGTGAGGTAGGCACTATCTTGTTCCCTGATTTAACAGAGAGCAAACTGAGGCTCAGAAATTAGATAGTGTAAAGTCTTATAGGTAGTAACGGTCCCCTTATTTGGTGCTTAAATAACCCTTCCAGGTTGAACGCCCATCCTCTGCCTGGCTTACTTACCACCACCGTCCTATGCCCCACTGTCCTTACCACCCACCTTGATGTTCATGTCTGCAGACCCTCTGTGCTCTCACCTGCCTGGGACACTCCCTCACATAGCTAACTGTTACTCTATCCTACAGGTCTCAGCCAGCACCTCTTCCAGGAAGTCTTCCAAGCTGCTCATCCACACCAAGGCGGGGCCAGGTGCCTCTACTGTGTTCCCTTAGCTCCCTCTCCTTCCTGCCATCATGACCCACAGTGCAGTGGAACATGCACTTGTTCAGTGGTCTATCTGCATATGCTTAGGGACCTTGACTGCCTCTCTTATCTTTTCATCTCCAGAGCTTTATGTCTGGTGCATAACAGGTATTCAACAGAAATTTGGTAACAAATGAGAACATGTAGCCAGGCCAGAGCTCAAACCTCTGACTTCAAATGCACTCCTTTGACATCTTAATTAACACATTAACTGCAATGAGAGTTGTATTTAACTCACTCTAGTTTTGACCCCAGGGTCGTGTGAAGCATATATAAAATCTTACTTGTTGACGTTCTTATTGTTACAATTAATATTGACAATTTAATTCTACAAACATGGATTAAGTGAATAGAAGTCAATAAATTTTGTTTTTCTATTTATTTTTACTTTTAAATTATACTCGAAGTTTTTATTCTATTTTTGTAATAAAACACTGTGGCCCCAAGGAAAAGTTTGTTATTTTGTGTGTGGCAGTCAATATGTTAACAAAACAACAATAGCAAATGACTTCTGAGGTGTGATTTCTTCCCAGAATAAGACACCTATGCTGCCTTAGCATAATGTAAATATAGTAAAATTTCAGCGCTGTGGACTCCATTAATTAAGGATGTATAATGCTTGGCCAGGGGCTGGGCTGGCTCATACCTCTGGAGTGTTTATTTATAAAAGAGATTGCTAAGCACATTGGCAGAGTAAACAAGATCACGGGGAAAATGGCAGAAGATACTTAAGAGAACAAACTGCCTGGAGTCACATCGGAAGCACCCATTATGAACAAACAATCACTGTGCTAATTACAATTGCCCTGCTAATTACAATTATTGTGCTAATTACAATCTATCCTTATCTGTTCTGTAGGTTCCCTATGGACTTTTCCTTCTAAGCCCTTAGACCAGCCTGAGTTACTGTCTGCATTTCAGTGTAATGAAATTACGCTTCCTTAAAAATTGTCTCTGCTTCAGATGTCTCCATGATTCAGATAGACTTCCCTCTCGTAGAAAAAGAACATAGTCAGGGATTTTGAAGCCAGAAAATTAAAAATAAAACCATAAAAAGGGGACAGAGAGGTGCTGCGAAGAGAAGTGAAATCGACCTTGTTGCTTTTGTTGTTTTAGCACCTTTTGCAGACTAGAGACACATTTTTAGGTTAGTTGGAGAACATTCAAAATATGCTATGAACGATTTCTTTTCCTCATAAAAATGACCATGTTTGGTATATGTAGGGATGCGGACTTTGAGAAGGAAACTTAAAAAAAAATTAAAGCAGATATTTTTCTTTCTTCTCGTACCATAAATGGGGGAAAGATTGGAAAAGCTTTATTTAAAACTGGATTGCAATGCTCTGCTCCCCATGAAAACATAAATAAAAGGCATCTTTCACTAGATCTTAATTTTACTACTTACTTTCTGTCCCCAATTAAACTAATGAGTGTTGATGGTATGAGATTTTTGTTTCAGTGCTTAAGAATAATAAAGCTTCGCCCATGCCACTGTCCCCTCCCAAATGGACTTCTCGATCATTTTCCAGGAGTTTGTCTTCAACCCTTGGCCTGAACCAGACACAGCCCAGCTCTCTGCTGGTTTGTAGCTTTCTGCTGTGTCTGATGATGGCTGAAATTGCAGTGTGGGCACGTAGAGGAGGCTCCGAGGCGGGCACTGAACCTTCGCTGCAGGACTCTGGAGTCAGAAGGCTGCCTTGCATAAGTGTCTCCCCGTTGGCAAGAATCTATCTCTGAGCATCCCTGTGCCCATCTGTGAGCGGGGCGGACGGGCACAGATTAACCTGTGCTACCTTATGCACTAGGAGCCTGCTGGATTGCTGGACAGGACCATCTGCACTGGCTGTTGCAAAGCTGAAACACTCTCTGCACTTGGTCTCTCTGGAGAGGATCACAGGAGGGAGACTTCTCTGGGATTTCACAGAGATCTAGCGCCAATGGCCTTGAGACTTGGTTCCTGCTTTCAAACAGGCAAATGGAGGAAAGACAATCCTTCTCCATTCTCACGCACAACCTAGGCAGCTGTGGTTCCCATTCCTGTTCAGTGTGACACTTTGCTATTCAAAGCTGGTCCTCTACCCAGCAGGGTCTCAGGTCTTATTACCTGCAACCTACTGAAGCAGAACCTGTATCTTAGCAAGATCCCTTGGTGACTGGTATGCACATTAGGGTTTGAGAAGCACTGGTAGAATTCATGTGTACTGAGTTCTGGCTATAAGAAAAGCCCTACCTTTACACAGAGTTTTCAGGTTTTCAGGTATAATAATGATGATGAGCTATTATTTGCCTGCCTTCTCTTAGAGGATGATATGGTTGGAGACCATACTTATGTGCACGTTCACACACATTATCTAGAGTCTGTGGGGTGCTTAAGAGGGCAGACCTTGAGTCCCGGCTGCATCACTGACGGGCAGTGTGACCCTGGAGGCCACTCTTCACCTCTCCAGGGCTCAGTTTCCCTGTGTAAAAAGTATGAGAGTCAACCTGCTCTGTCCACATGTGCCATGGGGGAAATATCTGCCTATGCCCTGCAAAGACAGGCTTTGAAAAGAATAGAAAAAATAGTCTTACAATATCAATTATGCTTAAGGTATTGGAAATGGACCAGAGGCTGTGATGTGGTGATAACGGAGGAAGGATGTGAGGAAAGGTAGGAGGTGAGCATGACTGATCGGCAGCCCAGCAAGGCTTCCTGGTTAAGCTTCATTCCACTGGGATAAAGCTCCTCTCCCATCAGTCAAGAGCCACTTCTATGCTGATCGTTACGTATTTTTAATATCACCCCAGAGGTGGGAGATTAGCACACCACTGGAAATTCTGGATCAGGCCAATGACCAAATTCCACACAGTAAATATAAGCATCTAAATCCCACACTCCTAATGAGGTGCATGTCACTGTAAACCATTCAGACAGAAACAAAAGGGTGACCCTGTAAGACACAGGTGACTGAACACCTCAGAGAGATTATGTTTTTCTCAAGGCTGGGATCCCACACTACTAACTGAGCTGCCCACCTCCCTCAGACCCCAGGGGATGAAGGGCTGAGCTTCTCTCCCTGTCCTGGGCATTTCACAAAAGCACTGGGTTCACCAAAATGTGTGCTGCTTGGAAGAATTTGAGAGGATGATCCTGGTTCCAGTCCAGAGATGGGTTTTGGGCAAATGCAACCCCCCAAAATCTTCACTGGCTATATGGCTTCTGGTACTGGGGGAAAGGCATGCAATTGAAGCCAGAGAAAAACAATGTTTATCGAGAACCTACTGTGCACTACGACCTTTGCTCATTAGCCTGTTAAATTCTTACTGTAGCCCTTTGAGGATATTTTGAGGCTAAACTCTCTAGTTGCAGATCTTGGGGTCCACAGAAGTTAAGAGGTTTTTCCATAGCCACATAGCTAGGAAATGGCAGACATGGGACTTGGACCCATTAGCTCTTCATGGCAGCATCCAGCACCCTGTGTTGGGTCCCAGCCAGGAACAGGATGAGGCTCCTGCAGAATCCTGCACATGGAGGTGACCTTTGCCTAAGGCTCCTTCTTAGGTATAGATTTGGCAGCCCCCTGTGGCACCTGGGTCCTTCATATGCCAAGAACAGACATAAAACAGGTGCCAATTTCATTTAACTACCACATCAGGAGCAAGTATTGTCTCTCTTATTCTTAATTTATGGATGGGGGATATTGGCAATTAAATAATGTGCCTTCAGTCACATAGTTGACAAATGGCAAGATGGGACTCCGAGTCCAGAGCATGGCCTCTTAGACACCAGATCATTGTATCCCCAAATTGTTAGATTATGTGAACCACCTGGAAATACTGGTTCAAATTCACTTTTCCAGGCCCTTTACCTGGGAAAAATGGTAGGTCTTGGTGTCATCCCATGTGATTCTTAGGATTATGTGAGTAGGAAACGCTTCATTAAGCCCCTGACCATGGGAGTTGAGTAGAAAAAGTGATGTACTTAGGTCAAAAGCCCTCAGCCTTTGTCTGAGATCATATAAGTAAAGAGTAGAATGGGGGTTGCCAGGGACTGGGTGGAGAGGGAGGTGGGAAGGTGATGGTTAAAGGATACGGAGTTTTAGTTTTCTAGATAAATAAGTTGTGGACATCTACTACACAGCCTAGTGCCTACAGGTAACCGTACTGTACTGTACACTTAAAATTTGCTAAGGGTAGATGTCATGTTAAATGTCCTTATCACAAAAAATAACAAATAAAGGGGTTGGAGGAAAACTTTGGGAGGTAATGGATGTATCTATGGCCTTGATGGTATATACTTGAAGGCCTTGATGGCCTTCACTGGTATATACTTACCCCAAACTAATCAATTCATCCAGTAATACGTATACATATATTAAATGCATATACCTTTTTAATATGTCCATCTTACCTCAATAAAGTGGTTTAAAAGGAAAGGAAATCAGCTTTCTGATTCCAGGCCCTATGGTACACCGGGCATTGGCCTTGATTCCTACAGAAGATATCAAGAAACCTTGGAAAAACGGAATCAGGAGAGAGAAGAGATTTTTCTGCAGCCGGCCGAGGAGTCAGAACGCCAGGGAGAATCGCCCTTTGGCTCCTCTGATCCAGCCTCCAGCTGCTCTTCTCAGTCCACTTCCAAGGTCTCCAGAGAAGGTAGCAAAGTGCTGCTACCAAGTGGCAGGCTGAGGATTTTGCAATGAGCTGGAATATTATGGAATATTACTCCACAGAGTGGTTGGGAATGGTCTTGGAAATCAGAAGACGATGCCTCTTTTTAATTGATAATCTCTCCACTACCAGCCTCTGTTGCTTCCTCCCGTTACAATGAGATCATGGTCTGCTACAAAGCACTCAGGCCTGACAGTACAAAAACGCAGCTTCCTGGCCTGATTCTGCTGTTATTTCTCTATGGGATCATTGCATTGGTGCTCCTGTTCAGTGTCAGGGTTGGTTCTGTGTCTCCAAGCCTTCAGAGTGGATTTAGTGCAGACCAACAGACTGGGCGGGGCTAGGGGGGAGGCCTGGCTTATTCATTTATTAGTTATATGATTTTAGGCAATTTACTTAAACACGGAGCCTCAGATAGTCCATCTACAAAATGGGAGAGTTTGTGCAAACTGTTCTTCAAGGCTCTTCCAGCTATAAAACCTACGGTTCTTCAGTAATGAAATGAAGAAAATTGACAAGAAATAGAAGGTCATATTACAGTTCTCAGGGGTGGCGATGTGCAATGGGATAATGCTGACTGCTAATTGGGCTTTGGTGTTAGACCTAGATGCTACGACTTCTTTAGCTGTTTGCCTGCTAGGCTAGTTAGCCTAACTGCAGTCAGTGGTACTGGTGTTCCACACAGTTCTGTGTCTCTGCTTCTCAGCGTGGTAGGATTGCATATCTCTGCCCCACCCTTTGAGGTGGCCGGGGCCTTGATTTGACCAGTGAAATGTAAGCAGAATGTCACTGTTGGGAGGAAACGATGACAGCCAACTATGTTTTCCACTATAACAGTGTTCACGGCAGCACAAAAAATGATTCTGTCAGCGCAGATTCCCAAACACCAGAATGACTGGGGCCCCTGCCGTTCTGTGAGAGTGCTGGGGTCTGATCAACACATGCACACTCTGGTGTCAAGCCACTGAGGTTTTGAAGCTGTTTGTTCCCAAGGCACAAATGCATTCTGATGGACACATTCATTTCCTTTTTTGGTAAAGCCAAGTTGTTAATGGCCCCTTTGCAATACATACAGAAAGGTCAAATAAGTAAACACATAAAGCATATGGTATAAGACCAGAAACATAAAAAATGCACACAAAGTTAAAGAGGGAAAAAGGGAAAGAGGGGGCAGGGAGCGAAGGGGAGAATCTGGAAGCAGCATGGACAACTGACATTCACCCGGAAAGGCACTTAGAAATCCCCCGGCCAGAACAGCTTTGGAGGCTACTTCAAAAGAACTGACTCAGTATTCTCAGCCGGGAAACAGGTGGGTGCCACTAACGAAAACCAGCTTTTCCCAAAACCCGAAAGAGAGCCCTTCTGTCTCACCAGGCGTGGGTTGTGGATGCTGAATCCCCAAATCCCACATCTCACCCAAAACTATCCTCTTACACTATACAATATGCACGTCTGATAAGCAGACCAGATTGAAAAGTGCCTTTCTAGTAAATCTCTCACGAGCTCCTCAAGCTCTTTGTAGGTCATTCTTGAAGGCCAATAAGCAAATGTCTGCTGCTGGCAGAACTGTCTTATTTTTGATGAGGCTTATTGTAACATCCACCATCTACCAACTTGCTCAGCCCCTATTCCCAAGCAACTTCTCCTTACTGCTGTTTCTGTGATTCCAGGCTCAATAATAGTTCTTGACTGATGTTTGCCTAAATCTCTGCAATCTATAACTGAAGTCGACCTTTCTTCCTCATAGGAAGAAAATGATGCAGGATGGATGAGGATGGTGGGCAGTAAAACAAACAGACAAACAAACAAACATTGAACACCACCAACCTCTGGCGAGTTTATCTCACTCCGACAATTTGCCGATTCCCACACTGACCAAGAGCTATGGGGAGGGGATTCTGATAGTGACCCCGTACAGGTCATTAAGACCAACACTGTGTGCCAAAAGGGATTAGAAGCAGCAAAGGGTCTGGGGACAAGCTGGATGTGAAATCATTGCCCTGCACATTTCCACAGAACGTGACATTGTGCCAAAGGCTCTTAAGTCCATTCATGTCCATCTGAACCTGATTCCTAACCCGGGGATCACTCCCGGCAGCACCTGTTCTTTTAAAACAAACCTCATTCCTCCCTGGGAATAAATTATATTTTATTTTCGCATGAACTCCACGTCATTCTTTCTCTATTACTTCAACTCTCCCATTTTTCACACCTTCCCTGCTCCTCCACCCTTTGCCATCTATCTCCTTATCTCTCCAGTCCTGTTCACTGCTCTACGTCTCTCTTGTTCTTTCTGTGCTTGCTGTTCCCTCCTCCTATGATTCCGACTCTCCTTTCCTTGAGGAGGCGCTTCTGTCTCTCTGTCCAAGGCCCTGCTTTGTCTGTCTGCTTCTCCCTGTCACTCTCGCCCTCTCTCTATCTTTCCATGTGAGTCTTAGTGTGAGCCATGCTTAACCTTTGCACGTGGTGCATAATCCTTGGAAAGGTCAGGGGTCCTAAACACCTCCACATGCTCATCCCCCCGAGACAGGCTGCAGTCTGCCTGCAGCAACCCAAAGAGGTGGCCTCCCATGCGGTGGCCTTTGTCCAAGATCCCTCCTTAGTTAGAAATTTGGCATCCTCCCCACCCCATGGCGCTTGAGCCCTCCTTCTGTGTTGAGAGCAGGGATCGAACATGTGGTTCTCCTCACCACATGCTAATATGGAATATGAAGAAGTTGCATACATCCCTTATTACAGAACCAGAAACCAGGGAGCACTGTTTTAGGAGTCAGAAGCTCAAATTTTAGGTCTGAGAGGAGTTCCAAATCGCTGTGAGCATTGAGCAAGTTGTATCCTTTCCTGTGCCTCAGTTTCTCCATCTGTTAATCTCTAAGCATCTGTTTAGGTCACAGACTTTACGTTTTAAAGCTTTTTGTGAAGCAGAAATCCAGGTTGCTCTTTCAGAGATTCAAGAGAGGAAATGAAAATGCAGACCTCTCATGTCAGCAGTTGCTAGGTGGGGTGACCTGGGCAGAGGCAGGAGGAGGACAAAGCAGAGTGACAGATGCCATACAGGAGACTCCAGCGGGTAGAGCTGTTGCTATCCCAGGCCAGGCGGTTGTCAGGAAATGAGGCATATGGCGAGGCGGCTGGTGGCAGTGCCTGCTGGCTACTCCCTAGCGCCCGACCAGAGGTTACTTGGAGGAGAGAGGGAAGGAAGTAGGAGGAAGCGACAAATGACAATTGCCTTTGATGCTGAAAAACGTGCAGCCTTTCTAGAACTTGAAGGACAAAGGAGCTCCAGCCTGCTCCAGCCCCCTCCCTGTCTAGAACTCAGGAAGGGAGACTTGAAAAAGATAAATTTAGACTCGTTAGAAGTGGCTTGCCGTCCCGCAGTGGGGAGTCCACTGACTTAGCACGGCTCCAAGAGGTAGCACGGTCTAGGGATAAAAATAATTGCACAAAAAGTTTAGCTGAAGCCAAGGATAAGAGAGCTTAAATGGAATGGATTGTCCTAATAGAGTAGTAGTCTGGGGAGTTCCCTAAATCTTGAGGCTGTGATCAAAAGAGAAAAGCCTGGTGTGTTCACTACACTCCCCTCCATGAGCAAATCAGAGCGTGCACAGGCCCTGGCTATTC
The DNA here is from genome assembly GCA_963574885.1 of Lepilemur ruficaudatus. Taxonomy (NCBI): domain Eukaryota; kingdom Metazoa; phylum Chordata; class Mammalia; order Primates; family Lepilemuridae; genus Lepilemur; species Lepilemur ruficaudatus. Next base: position 59,678 of record CAUYRT010012040.1, on the reverse strand, counting down.
GGAGACAACCCAAGGTTGAGAGGTTGGGAACAAGGAACAGAGTGTCTGCGGCAGAGTAATGACTTCGGATGGGGCTGAAAGTCTGTCTGAGACTGGATCCTCCCAGGCCAGCCTTCAAGGTGCCGCGCTCTGTCTTACTGACCCATCAGTTGGCAGTGGAAAGAGCAGCATAGCACACGATCAGGAGACCTGAGCGCATGGGCCAGCCTGGAAGTCCCATCCATGTAAAAGGAGAATCTGGGATGTCATGAAGTCTCTTCAGGATCCAATATTTCATTACCCATGCGGATCCTCCTCGTGGACCAAGCCAATCTTCCCACAGGAGAGTGGGAACTGGCACCCTGGATCTCTTATCACAAGCTAGCCACTCTGCGAGTTGCAATGAGAAATCAGACGACAAAAACCATGCAGTGTGCCTATCACAGCTGCTAGCATCTGACAAAACACCCTGTTTTAAAGGTGAGGCAGTGAGATTATGCTGAGCATGGGTAGGGTTGGGATTTGAAGCCAGGTGTGTCTGGAGGTCTGCTGACTCCCACTACTGCTTATCCGTATGTCTGGGCCTTTGCAAGATCCTCCCTGAACAGGAAAATGCCCTCATAGCTTTTATCCCTCTCAGGAGGCATTGCTCTCTGCTATCGCTTCAAACTCTAATTCACAAGACTTGTCCTCTGAGAAGTGCTTTATCTTTCCTTCTAATTCTTTTCAAAAGGCTTCACATGGGAACTCTATGGAAACCACTGGCATTCTTTGGAACATTGCTTGCAAATTAAAATTTTCCTAATTTTTTTCCAACTGTGTGTGTCATCTTGTAAGATTTTAAATTCCTTCCTCGAAGATTTGTTTTTTCTTTTGGATTCCAAGCAGCACTATTCTATTCATCATCATGCTCAAGACAGTTTCATAGACGATTAAAATTACAGAAAACTAGTATTGTAGAATCTCAGCATTGAGCAGCAGTTTATCCAGACTGTCCTTAAATTTCCCCCAGAGCTTTTCCAACAAAGTAGCATTCAGCCTCTGCTTGAGCATCTGATTTGTGGAAATCAGCTCTCTAGATACACCTGGCTCCAAATTCCCTTTACTGGGAATCAGAGCCCCTCACTTTGCCAATAAATCACCAAGTGGCAGCGCTGTCACTTTTATCACACTTGGATCCTCTCTCAACCTTACCCTCGCGACTGCTCACGGCTCACTGCCTCGGCTGCATCTCCCATGGTTCTCCCCTTACTGCCCACTCAGTTCAACCACATCAGACCCCTTCAAGTCTTGAAACCAACCACATTCTTTTCCTTCTTAGACAAATGTTCTACTCATTTCCCAGGTATTAGCTAAATAACACTGCCTTTGAATAGCAGACTCCAAAGCCTTTCTATCGCCATCTAATCCAATAGCTGCAGCCCACTACCACTCCGCTCCAACAAAATTAGATCCCACTGTTAATTGCTTCCCTGGAACCCCATACTCCAGCCTCATTAAGTAAACACATAAGATCTGGCCCCCAACTCTACCTACATGTCAGAGGGTCTAGGGCTATTTTTATCTCATTTTCCATTTTATCCCCAGTAAACGGCATGGCACCCAGGACACAGAAGGGGTTCAACAAGCATGTGATGACCACAAGGAGGACTGGTTTTAGAGAATTCATACCTCTGTCTCCTTCTCTAAAATGGGAGGTAAGGGGGTTTGCTGAATTGGAAGACAAAAGCAAGGCTTTACAGTCCACCAGACTTGCATGTGGGTCCTGACTCTACCTCTCACTAGATGATGAGCTTGAGAAAGTCACTTGATCTCTCTGGTGTTGACTTTTCCATTGTAAAATGAAGGTCATGATGCCTGGATGGGTTCTAATAATGAAGCTAAAACGGCAATATCCTGGCTCTCTCACTTCCTAGAAGAGGGTCTTTGGAAAGTTACTTTAGATTTCTGTTTCTCTTCTGTATAAAGGGGACGATAACAGCCCCTGTCTCACAGGGCCGTGGCAAGTATTACGTAAATTAATAAATGGAACGAATCCTAGAATACCCTTGGCCATTATTATTGTTATATTATTATTACTAGCAGTAGTAAGAAACTTAAAAAAGAGTAATTCTTAATAAATGGCAACCATTTTATTGTCACTCCTACTATAATTATCACTTCCATTAATAAGATGATGGGATAGTGACAATGATGACTATAATGCTTCTTACCAGTTCTGACTTTTATTACTGTGACTTCAAATGATAAGGAGGACCTTGCATTGTGATTATATCCTATACCTTTTTCATGTAAAACTGTCTAAAAAAATATAGCTTTCCTTTTCTTTTTTTTTTTTAAAGAGAATCCTTTCGTATACATGGAGCAAGTCTCTCACTCTTCTGTTTTACGGATCTTCAGATTTTGAAGCACGGATAAGTTCCACCCAAAGTCTCTCTTTTCTAAGGACAATAGCTCCAGTTTCTTAAATTATCCATGGGCCTTTCACCGTGAGCCTGCATGTCTAATCTGCACAGGATCTGGCCAACCTACTCACTGTTCTGTTCCCTCCCATTTGACGAGTGTTCAGTCTTATCTTTCAATTTCTCATGGTACTCCTGTATCCATTAATGGGGAAAGAGGTCTTTGGCATATCGTTAAGCCAAAAAAAAAAAAAAAAGCAATTTCTCAACAGCTTTACTGAGATTTCGAAGGGGGGATATATGCACTGTGCATGTAGATAGATAAATAGGGATAAAGGAAGAGAGAGAAAGAGAGGTATTTTAAAAATAGTTGAGGAAAATGTTAAGTCTGAGTATTTCTGGGTGATGCAATTTTTATATTCTACTATATTAAATGTCTTCATTTTTATACTCGCTGAATAGCATACAGGATACTTATTTTTCAATAGACTGAAAGATGAATTATTTTTTTTCAAAATGCCATTAACTGTACTTACAGGATGATTTAAGATTGAATTTAAAATATGTGGATAGAGTTAGGAAAATGGAAAGGTAGGACAGATATGTGCTAGGTCTGGTGAAAAGAACCTTATGGAATTAATTTTGCTGACTTCTAATACTCCTTGGGTGGGTTTCCGTGAGCTGAAGGGGATGCTGGCCAGTAGGAGAGGTCTCTATTCCATTGTCCCCACGGCTTCCCCCTTTGCCTAGATGGTGGGTCAGTGACTCAGACCGATAAAGTACAAGTGTCTGCTCCATACCTAAAGGTCATCTGGAAGACTTGGCCTTGGTTCACATGCTGGGTCCGGTTGTTGTAACCATGCAGCATCTCTCCAAAGAGGGTGTCGTTGAATTTGGAGTCAGGTTTGAGGCACTTGGGGCCCTCACAGACATCTGAGAGCATCAGGCAGGATTTCCCATCAGGAGCCAGCTTGTACTCCTCCACACAACTGCAACGTGAAACAGAACTGAGAGTTAGCTCCGCATCCCGGATGCCCCCATTAGGGGTGACCTAAAACCAAGGCCTCCTTTGCCTGTAAAACAGGTCAGGAATAGAGACAGCTATTCTGGCTGGAATCTATCTAGGGCACAGGTGTCTAGAGAGAAGCACATTAATCCTGCAAATTGGTGAATTCAAGGAAAGTCATTTGTGACATTTTGGAGGAGTCAAGGGGACACCAGCGTGCACATCCACACACAAAGCAAATTTGAAAACTGTTTTCCATGAACACACAGACTTGAAAAAGCATGACAGACCAAATCACAGGGAATTATCAACCAGTTTCTCAAAGCAGAATCTATTCCCAGTGTATCTGTCAACCAAGGCTGAAGACTAGCAAAAACAAGGTTTTTATCACTCTTGGAGCACAGAGATGAACCTTCCAGAACCACGGACAGCACATAAGCTTCTGTTCAATTAGCAATGTTACCAGCCTCTGTTCCTCTCTAACCATCCTGATGGCCAGAAGGGCCCCTGACATGACACTGAGGCAGGGATGGGCTCCTCTATGGACCAAATGGACATGTGAATGGGGTGCAGAAATAATATTTGCAATTTGGGAATGTTTGCAATGGGAAAAGGATCTCTTTGAGAGGCATGGCAGGGTGGGGGCAGTGGAGTGGGGGAGGATGGGGAGGAGAGCAGTGATCTCAGCCCCTGAAAAATCATTGCAAAAACTGGAATTCTTTTGAGTTTCTACCTTTTCACAGTCCTATGCCAGGCACTGGGGGTAGGGTGCACTTAAATAAATAAGACAGACAAAAGAATGTGCTTTACACACAAGCAAAATAAGGAGCCAAGAAATAAAGCATGTCACACTGTAAGTAGCAAAGTTGGCATTCAAATTCAGGTCTGTTTAGCAACAAAGGAACCTTTTTCTACTTGTGTCTCCTCCAAATCCAGTGGTTTCTATTTGCATGCTATGACTCTGGTTGGATTATGCCAGTTTGAGGCTGTACAAAGCAGGCAGTCTCGTATTTGGCATTTCTTCAAAGGGTGGAAGGGAGATCCACTGAATCTGACTGCAAAGGGACTCATGCAAGAAGGCAGAGGCTCTGTAAGGCGGTTTAGAAAGAAAATGTACCCAGGTTTCAGGAACCAGTAGCTGATGCTAGAGACATACTGCTCAACTGGAGGCAGGAAGAAGACAAGCAGAGCTGAAAACTTGACCCAAGCTCACTCTAGGGAAAAGCCAGGAATGCCTCATGCATGAAGTGAGCTGTCACTCTTTTCTTGCTTCCCCCTAACCTCCAGTGGAGGTTACTGCACTGATGGACTGATTATCTTTCATATATTCATGCGTTCCTGCCCAAAGTGCAGTGGCAAGTCTCTTGGAAGAAGGCATTGTCCTGGTTGATGCCTTGGTAAAGTCTACCCCTTCTTTTTGCATCTGTTAAATGTAAATAACTTCCTCTTAGCACAGTTATAGCACAGATGAAGGGAGTGGATAGGCAAATGCATAGCATATGGTAAGTGCCTGATAAAATCTAGTTCCATCCATTTATCCCAGGAGGCTCCCAGCCAATACGGATAAATGGTTTTACTGGGTACACTGGGCAGAATTCTCTCTTCTTTCTTACTTTCTCTCTCTGTCCCCTGCCATATACCCATGTCCCTCTGTAATAAATACATTATTGTAGACGAGTAAACATTATCAGTCAATAGAGTAAAATGTCGAAGTGCTTCATTTTCCACAGCACACTTCTTGTCCCACAGGTCATCACTGTTAACTGTTACGCATTCTTCTAGGGTTTTTCAATGCATTTAAATACACATCATACATAAATATAACATAAAACATAATAAACTCAGAAACAGAATTATACTATGCATTGTTGTGAGACATACATTTGTACCTCATGCTATTTCTTGGGGATCTTTTTAAATCAGTACACATCTAGATCTATCTTTTTTAATGGTTATTCTGCATTGTACAGTGTAAACGTACCGTAATGCATTTAACTAATTTTTATTGATGGGCACTTTGGCTGTTTATAGCTGTTCGTTATTACAAACAGTGCCATAATGAATATCTTTGCACATATATCATTATGCATATGTGTGTATTTCTATAAAACATATTCCTAGAAGATGGATTGCTCGGTCAACATTTTATGAATTTTAAAATTTTGACAGATCTATTAAATGGTCGTCTGCAGAGGCTCTATCAGTTTACAACTCTTTCACTGATGAATGAGAAACCCCATTTTCCCACATCTTTCATGTTCAATTATTGTCAATCTGGGATGGGAAAAAATAACTCATTTTGGTTTGGATTTGCATTTCCCCCATTACCGGTAAAGTTCAGCATCCTTTCATGTTCTGGTCATTTGTGTTTCTCCTACAGATTGTCCATTCATGTGCTTTGACCATTCTTCTAGGGTGGTAATTTGTCTCTTTCTTTTTATTCATTTGTATGAGGTCTGCACATTTTCTGGGTAGTTATCCTGCAGCTTCTATATATTGAAATTTTCTTCCACTCTGTGCTTGTATTTTAATCTTGCTTTTGATGTCTTCTAACCTCCCTATTCTGGTCCTTGATTGCATCTGAATTTTGCACAGTGTTTAGAAGGCCACAACATGATCAAATATGTTTCTGTATATTATTCCAGTATTTTTATAGATTTTTCATCTTTGGCTATTTAACATGTATGAATTTATTTTTATATAGGGTGAGAGTAGTTTTAACTTAACTATTTCAACTATTTTAACTTACCTATTTTTAAAATGGGTAGCCAATTACCTGAAGTGTCCATCCTTTCACCAAATAATTTGAAATGTCATTTTATTATATACCAAATCTCTATATGCCCCATGCATACATGGTTGAGGTTTTCCCTATTTCATTATCTGTACATTCCTGCAATAATTCCATGCTATTTTAATTACTACAGCTTTACAGCATATTGTAGATATAGTAGTAAGTCTCCCTCCCCTCATGAACACTGATTTTCTATTTTAAAATTTCCTGACTGTTCTTCCATATATTTCTTTTCAGAGGAATTTTAAAATTGGCTTGTCAAATTCCGTGTAAAACCCTAGTAGAATTTTGGGTGGCACTGTTTTGAATTTGTAGACTAGTTTGGAGGAAACTTAAAACAATTTATTTTCATTTAATGAATATGTACTGAGAGTCAACTGTGTGCTGGGAGCGGCTGACAACTGTGGCAACAAGGAACACATTGTGCATTTACCACACTGTGTCCTCTTCCTGGTCACACCCTGTAGACTGCATGTCTAAGCCTCTCTTGCAGTTGACCTGAAGGGACCATGTAACTGGATTCTGAATAATGCATCTGCACTGATAAGATGCAAGTCCCTGCCAGCCTTAGCTTTTTCAAAACACCCTGTGATTCGCTCTCCCCTGGTTCTGGCAAGCTTCGATACCGTGTGTTCCAGATGCATACTACGGGAGGGAGGAGGACTGCCTTGATCACAATGGACCTGGCATGAATAAGAAATTAACTTTTGTGTGCAAGCTTCTGGCTTGGTGTGTGGGGTGCAGTGGTGGTGGTGGGGGGCTTCATTTGTTATAGCAACAAAGCTTATCTTGTCCTGACTGATACAGCATCTTTATAGTTTGGAATCTTCTAATTCAGAAATATAATTTGTATCTCCATTTTATCAAGTGTTCTCTTAAAACATTTACTGAAGTTTTTGACTTTTTGTCTTAAAAGTCTTGCACATGTCTTGTGGAGCTTATTCATGAGCACCGATGTGAAGTACTACACCGTAGAGGTTACAAGCATGTGTTTTGGAACCAGATCAACAGAGTCCAAATCCTGATTCTACCACTTAGCTGTGTGACCTTGGACAAGCTGTTTAACTTCTTTGTCCTTTTTCTTATCTATAGAGAAGATCTCATCTTATAGAGCCACCGTGAGGATTAAACGAATATGTTTAGACCATAGTGTTTCCTCATAGAGTGGTAACTTCTATTACATTTTCTCACACTTCAAGAATAAGATCAGTTTTTCACTTACGTTTTCTCTTATATTTTCTAGTTAGTTATTCTGACTTTAGAAAAGCCGTCACTGATTTTTTTAAGTTGATTTTGCATTCTACCAACATAAGGAACACATCAATTCTGAGCCAGGCATGGTGGTTCACACCTGTACGCTCCGCATGTGCCTGAGGCCAGGGTTTGAAGTTACAGTGAGCTGTGGTCTCCCCACTGCACTCCAGCCTGGGCGACAGAGCAAGACTCTGTCTCTAAAAAAAATTAACTCATCAATTCTAACACGTCTACCAGCTTCTTTCAGATGAATGAGCACATATTTGCCCATTTTGGGATTAGGATTATGGAACACAATCTTAAAATTGTCCTTTTCACTCACACTGAACAGGTGTCTAAAACACAAAACTGTCCCTTTCATTTCTTTCTCTGGATCTGTTTATATAAAATAGAGGTTATCCATTCCTTGATGATTGGACAAGACCTGCCTACAAAATCTCCTGGGCTTGAAGTCTTCTTTTCAGTTATAGATAGTTAGCTCTGTCATCATTTATTTCTGTATTATCTGCTTATTTACATTTTCTATATCATCATGATTCAAACTCAGTAAGTAATTCTCATTTTCTAAGAACATAATGCATCTTACCAAGACTTGCAAATGTATTGGTATAAAATTCTACACAATATTCTCATTAAATTTGTTTTATCTTTTGTGTTTCTACATTTGTGTCCCGAGCTCACTCCTAATGTGTTTAGTTGTGTTCTCTCTTCTTTCTCTCCTTTGAATAGGCTTTTTGTGTTTTATTGATGAGGTTCCTTTTAATTTTCTTTTTTATTTCATTTATTTCAGCTTGTATTTGTATTAATTCCTTCCTGCTGTTTTCTTTGACTTTGTTTTATAATTCTTTTTATGGTTTCTTGAGTCAAATGCCTCATTTGTTTATTTTTAATCTTTCACGCTTATTAATAAATGCCATGCAGCTTCTGACTACAGCTTGCCTAAAACCCACAAGCTTGACATGCAGCCCTCCTGCTCTCCTTTCTAAAGAGGTGGAAATTTGAGTTTGACTTTTTCCCATACCCAATTGTTACTTAGAAGGTATTTTTTTAAATGTAATTCCCAAATAGGTAGATTTGTTTGTTCCTCTTTTGTTGTTAATTTCTAATATTATTGCATTCTAGTCTGACAACATAGTTTGTATAATTTCTGCTTTGGTGAATTTATAAAGATTTCATGCCCTCTTACTTATGAAAGATGCAAGGTGTCAAGTTCATGTTTTGGAGCTAATTAAACTTGAGCTCAAATAGAGGCTGTGATGACTGCTAGCTATACGATCATGATCGAGTCAGTTAACCTCCCTAGGCATGTGTCATTTTACATGAGGATACTAACAATCCTTATTACAGGGCTGATGTGAGAGTTGGAGATAACTTACCTAAAGAAAAAAACAATACCTTTCATATAGTAGCCAAGTAACGCATCAGCTATTGTGTTTATTATTAATGACAATATGATTGTTTTTATTTGGTCTATTACTCCATGTACATTTCCAAGGGGGTGTAAATTTACTTCCAGTGGCTCTTAGATCCTAGTTGCTGGATTCTCTCTAGACCCTGATTTCTTAAAGCTGACAGAGTTGTCATTCTTTGACTGCTTTTTTTCTTCTGCATCAAAGTACATAAGTGGGAACTTTTTACATGATGTTCATTGGGAATAATATACCTATACTATGTATATTTATACATATGTGATTATTATAAGTTAAATATATACACCACACACATATGCATATGTATGCATACACACACTCTTACATGTAAAGCTCAGTCCTACAGTCAAGATCCCACAGTTTAGTGGAATTTTTTTGGTTTATATGACCTGATTAGTTCTTTATTATAACCTGTAACAGGTAGAATAATACTCCGCCCCCCCAATGTCTACAGCCTAATCCCTAAACCTGCGGTTACGTTACATGGCAAAAGGGACTTTGCAGATGCAATTAGGTAAAGGATTTTGCGATGGTAAGATTACCCTGGATTATCTGGGTGGGCCCAATGCCATCGCACGGTTCCTTATAAGAGGAAGATACAAGTGTCAGAGTCAGAGAAGGAGATGCAACTTAAAAGCAGAGGAGAAAGAGAAGGGGCGGTAAGGGTCACAGGTCTAGGAATACAAATGTAGTTGGGGATGGGAATTAGGTGTCTCAATAGGGGGAAGGAAATGCTCTAAAACTGATCTGTGTGAATAGCTGTACAACTTGGTAAATTTACTAATAATCATTTAACTGTACACTTAAAATGGATTAATTGCATGGCATGTAAATTATACTTCAATAAAGTTGTTTAAAAAAAAATTGGAAAAGGCAAGGAAACAGATTGACCCCTAAAGTCTCCAGAAGAAATGCAGCTCTGCCAATGCCAAGATTCTAGGAGTTCTGGCCTTAAGAATTGTAAGATAATAAATCCGTGTTGTTTTAAACCACTAAGCTTGTGGTGATTCATTACAGAAGCAATAGGGAATACACAGCCCTAGTGGGGAGTATTGTTCCCATTTTCAGAGGAGAAAACTGAGGTTTAAAGAAGTTGACTGACTTACTATGGATATACACCTAGTCAACAGCAGTGCCAGGAATTAATCCTAGGAGTCCAGACTTTAAGGTGTGCGTATGTGAGTGTGTGAACATGAGAATGTGTGTATGATTTCAGCAATATCACAAGCGTGGGTTTACAGTGATTTTCTTTTGCTTGGGGGTGGGGAACGGACGGACTGTGGCTTAGCAGGAGAGACATGGGAAAAAAGCAGGGACTCATAAAGGCAAATGATCCTCTGAGGTTTGAAACCTGAGCAGTTCTTTCTCTCCAGCCACCTTGGGGCATAAGAAGGTTTATACTAAGGTCTGTTTAGTTGTTGGTTTCTTTTTTTAATTTTATTTTTGTACCATGCCACATAAGTACACAGCTCCTTTAGAACATTCTGTCACCGGGGAGGTTTTCTTACAGAAATTTTAAAGAGCGTAGGCTCACAGGAAACCAGCCAAGATCTACACGAAGCTATATTTACACATATGCCAAAAGGAAATACATAAAATAAAATAAGTACGAAGATACAAACTGGGCATTTTAGCTGAAGGCAACGGATGTGTTACCCTTAACACACCCATTGCTTTATAGAGAATACTAGAACTAGATGGAACTTTAGAGATTGCACCATGAAACCTAAGTGTTTAGCCAAGAGCAGGTTTTATTTTATTTAATCCTCACAGCAACATCCTGAGATGGGCACTTTTATTCCAACGTTGCCACTGAGGACCCTGAGGCTCGGGACATTCAGGTTTATTGACCGAGGTCACATGAGCCCTTTCAAAAAGCCAAGGCCTTGACTTGAGTCTTCTTACTCCGAGCCCAGTGCTCTTTCCACTTTAGCACGAATGACTTTCTCCCGTCTGCTTGTTTTTCAAAGGAGGCAACTGAGACCTACAGAAAAACGGCATTGCGTACAAACCCTCAAAGCAGAGCATGTATTTACTTATCCATGCATTTACTCATTTATTCATTCATTCCTTTCTACAATTATTTATTGAAATGAATGTACTAGAAACTATTTTTAAAACTAAGGGAATCAAATCATAAAAAGAAGCAGTTTGGAATAGAGAAACGTTAAGGATAAGAATAAATAACTCAAGGAACTGCACGCCAGGTAGACACAGACCAATGCTGGGGATAGACCTAAGCACCCTGTCACCAAGACAAAGGAAGGGCAGGTTCCTTTTCAGCTTTCCTGATACTGACACCTGTGAGAAAGGCCACCCTGGGGTCCTTGGGGCCAGAACCAGCAGCTAAGACCTCAACTGCATTAACCCCACTAACGGATGCCATGGAGTCTTTCTCAAGAAGACCCTCAGGACTGTCCCGATGCTAACCAAAACAGAGATCAGGAAAGGTGTGCTCTGAGTGGTCTTAGCATGCAGGTTTTACTCAAGGGAAAACTTCAGAGCTTCTCGAAAGGGAAATGAAAGGAAACAGGATTCCATATGGAACTCCAGGCTAATTGCATAGCATATTTTATCTACTCTATAATCCCCAACAATTGTAAGAAACACTAGCGTTTCACTTAACACTAAGAAAGAAATGAAACAAAACAAAACAAAAATTCCCACAAGATTGCCACTTAAACTCCGTCAAACCATTTATAGTAAGATATATCCCAGTCTCAGAGATGTTAAAATGTGGAAAATATGCACACTTTAGAATCAATGAAATATGTTTCTCCACAGCAGGAATTGTCAGAGCCTTTACTGTCTCCAGGTGCACGGGGAACCTGCAAGAGGCAACTGCAGATTTTCCCCCGTGGAAATAATGAACAATGAACTTCCCTTTTTGATCATGGAACTAATGTCCTGTGGGATCCACACTGGAAAACACCTATCTGAATAAAGAGATGGATGTTCTGTGTTTCCATCAATTGTCAGTGAATATTTCTCACACTCGAGCTTTTGCAAATGTTTGAAGGGCAGAGAGCATAAGATTGGAATGTTTGGCAAGAACCTGGCGTGCAAATATTCTATGCTAATGCTTAGTGGTAGAAGCTACATCCTTCAACCAGAAGTCAGAGTGCTGAGAGCTCAGGCCCTCGACCAAAAGGAGGAAACCACAACAAAACCAATACTTGAATGAATCCCCCCCAACAGCTCAGCAACTGGTTACTGAGCCTCGGAATCAAGGCTGCCGTTTCTGTTCACTAGAGCAGACTTCAGCTGTGACGATAAAAATAAGTGGATTCCAGTTAACTACGGATATTAAACACATGCACTTATCTCCTCGTTCTCCTAAAAAGGATATTAAACAGCTATGCTAGTAAGGACTATGTGGGCTGGAAGTGTCCTTTAAGCCCATGTTTTTTTAGTACATTTTCATTCAAATTGGAAGAGAGATGCTTGCAACATCTTAAGATCCCATCTCATCCCAATTGTACCTCCTAACCAGCTGTGAGACCTCTCTGGGCCTCAGTTTCCTCCTCTAAATGATCTGAAAAATACTGAAACTTAAAAAATGTTGATGAGATTGCTCACTATCTCTTACATAGGCATGTATAGCAAGCATCACTTCGGCAAGTAATGTCAGGTGTCTATCCCTTGAAAACAAAACAAAACAAAAACCCATGGCATTTCTTTCCTCACACAAGGACAACCATATAATCCACTGTTTTGTTTTGTTTTGTTTTGTTTCCTCTGTTTACTTTGGTTGCCAAGAAGCACAAAGCTAAATATATCTCACACTGAGTGACTCTCCCAGTTCACACTTCTGAAACCAGTTTCTCTCTTTCCCTTCTCCTCCTTACTAATGGTTCCATCAGTCCTGTCTTTACAGGAACAGCTTTTTAAAGGACATTGTATTTGTGTGAATAAAATTAAGTTCTCTTGGAAGGTGCATGGTAGACATTGTAAACACACACACACAAACGAAACAGACAAACTTGGTTGCTAGGTAACTTGCCAAGGTCTTCGGGAGGGTGATGCTCCCTCACCTATACGACTGATTCTAAAGATTCATTATAAACGCTTTAGCTTAGTCTCCAATACCCTTTGCAACATATCTCAAATTCACCTGCTTCTGTCTACCATTCCGATACTTGTGCTCTGTCAACATCAATCAGGACCAAGCGAGGCTCAGACACCTGTTCTCAGTGCCCCTTTTGTCTCTTTGGACAACAATTTGTACTCAATGCTTATTTGCATCTCATAAAAGACCAAGCACACAGTAGGCACAGCAAATCTTAGGTGGATGGATTCTTTGATTAAACCATTATGGTTCTGAAGAAGTCCCTGGGCCAAGCGGTGGGGAACGGCAGCACACATACCAGTGACTAGGACCCAGTCCCTGCTCACAAGAAGTTCACAGATGACAGGACCAGACAGGAAAGCAGGTAAGTTGACCAAACCAGAAGAGTTTCACAGGGAGAGACACAGGGGGCTGTGTGGCCCCAGAGAAGTTTGCTTTACTCAGGTTTGGGGAACTTAGCCTGATGATGGGCTGACAATCAGGGCATCTAGCCAGAGGTCCAGTCTTCATGAGATGTCAAGATTTCACAGGGATAAATTAGAATTCAAGACAAAATGTAAACATCTCTCTCCCTTTCAAGAGGACCTTGTGGGTAGAAATGAAAAGATACAAACAAAAATAAGATAAGGAAAAAAGTTCTTCCCATACGTGTCCTAAGGCCACCCCATATTGAGCCAGTATTGCAATAGTCTCCATGGGAAAGGGTGAGTGTTACTACTCAGCACCCGGGGAACTGCACTTCTCTCTCTTGACCCCTGGGGGGCGCTCAGAGAAACTTGCTGAAGAAGGTGATGCCTGAACCTGGACTTGAAGATAAAACAGATAAGTGCAAGCTAAAGGGCCAGGGATAAATGGGGTCCATGGGGGTACAGGGGAGGAGGAGAAGGAAGACAGAGGAACGGTGAAACCAAGAGGCCTAACCCAGGAGGAGGGACATAGCTGGAAATGCAGCTGGGAGGGCTGGACTGGGAACAACTTCTTTAGCCGTGTTCATGGAGGAACTTCATGTAACGATTATTAACTGAGCACTTACTGTGTGCCAGGCACTATTCTGGGTGCTGGAGACAGAGCAGTAAGCAAGACATTTGATAAGTGAATAATTAAATGAGATGGCTTTATACTTGTTAGACTAATTATAACTATGGTTTCCTGAGTGCTTAATTAAGTGTGCCAGCCCCCATGCATGTATAATTCCATTTAATCCTCACAGTGGTGCTACAATCACTTCTGATTCTACATGAAAGAACAGAGGCTCAGAGAAATTGAGCTACTTGCCCAAGACCCCATGGCTAGATGTGGCCAGAGGCCAGCAGTGACATCAGATCTGTCGCCACTGAAACTGGAGCCACAGGCCTGGGTTTGAATCCAGATGCCCCCACTTACCAGCCCTGTGACCTTGGGTAAGTCACTGAGCCACTCTGTGCTTTGTTTTCTTAACAATAACACGGGGATCACAGTAGTATGTCCTTTGTAGAGTTGTTATGAAAATTGAATGAGCTTATGTACACAAAGCACTTAGAACAGTCATGGCACGTAGGCAGTGCTTAATAAATGTTAGCTGCTATTATTAACCTGGCTGCAAACAGATTTATTAAACCTGCTCCTACCCAGGACACCTGAGAAAAGTCATAGAGCTTTGAGAAAGTGGGGAACGTCCCCTTGAGGAGAGCTTGTTTTGTTTTCCCTGCTTAATTCAACAGCATCCCACTTCTCTCTGGACCAACTTGCCCCCAAGTACCTGCTAACAGCTTTCATTGTTTATAGTGCTTCTAACAAGTGTGGGTAACTTCTCATTTGCATCCTTAATAGGCAACTTCCAAAGCATGTTGAAACTACAGTTAGTTTTAGGAGACCTGGGCTTTATTTTCTTTTTTGTCCTGTTTATCCAACATGTGGATGGGCTTTAACAAGCTCACAACACACTCTCACCCATTCAGTCTTATTTAAGACTTTCACAGGCCTTTCACCGTGGAGAAGGGCAGTTCATCCTGTTTTTCAGACCCCAAAACCAAGAAGCCAAGGGCATCGGGTCACTAGCGCATGTCATTAGGATCACTCATTTTGGTTACTTTATTTAACGATCACGTACAGTGCTAACTGTGCTGGACACTGCTCCAGAGCACTCTGCAAATGTTAATAGAAACTGTAATGTAAGTAACGTGATGCCTTTCATCCACACAGCATCATTAGGGAACTTGCTCGAGGTTACACGGCAAGGAGGCAGGGAGCTACATCACTAGGCAGTCGTAGGACCTCGAGCATGTTACTGCACCTTAACGGGGTAACACGTGTAAAGTACTTTGCGCTCTTCACAAGAGGCATTATATTAAGGTAGGTATTATTAAAATTTTACAGATGAGGAAACTGAAGGTCAAAGGTCCTAAGAGGCTTGCCTTATGACTAAGAGAGAGTGGTAGGGTTGGGATTAGAATCCACGAGATTCCCCGTAGGGGGCTAGGGACGGAAGGCGGTAACAGTTTCTGATGCCAAAATCCATTATTGCTGTGTCTGCTGCTGTTACTGTTGTTATTTGCCCAGAAGAACACCAGCCCCCCCAGCCCCCTAAGTACACGGAGAGAAAAATAACAATGACGAGGACACAGCTGATTGCGCATGCAAGCCTGCAGATCTGAAGCCATGCATAATTTACTCCACACTGCCCTGCAGTCACTTAAGCTGAGCAGAGACCGCTATAAATTCAGGGCTGCATATCCTAATTTATTTCTTATTTATTTTACTGATACATATCTAGGGCCTCCAGTGAGCTGCTCCGACACCTGCTGGAAGGCACCTGCAGCCCCGAGTGCAACGAGGGCAGGAAAGGAGACCCTGAAAGAAGCCCTAGATGGAAAACGAGACTTCACGTACTAGAACCAGGCAAGTTAAATTAATTTCCTGGTAAACTGGAATTAAACCCATGCACATTCCCACCTCCTTTTGTGAAATGTGGGACTGAAGAGGTTGTTAAATGGCTTATTCTGCTTTCCTATCTTAGTAAGGAAAGCACGGAGCATCCTTCTCCCACTAACACAGGGTTACTTTTCGGACTCACAGAAAGTCAAAGGATGAACAAATTTTCCAATACGAAGGCATCATCAGCAAGGGAATGAAGAGGAGAAGAAAAAAGGCTGCTATTCTGAGTGATCACTGAGGACCAAACGCTAAGCTAAGTGCTGCCCGTGGCAGACGTAACTCCCACCACAGTCCTCAACATGGAAAACAAGGTAAGTTGGAGGAAACATGAGCCATGATTGCCCAACAAGCTCTTTTCACAGGTGACCCACCTGCAGCCTGGAGAGAGAAAATGACACTCAGCACGTTGGTCCCATCATGCCTCCCCTTCCGGTCTCATCCTAATTTTAAAACTCAGTTGGAGTTCTTCGTGGGCCAGACGCTGTGCTACAAGGTTTACCTGCATTGTTGCCTTTACCCCTCCCCTGCCCCAGTTCATTGTCTTTACAGACTGGGCAGTAGGGCACAGAGAGGCTGAACGCTGAACTCACGCTGCCGGATTCCTGCAGGAATCGAGTTAGAAGCCCGGGCTTAGCCTACGCTCTTGTGAGCCACACCTGAAGCTTTCATTGCGCCCACCTACAAGATGTCTGTTTTTGTCTCCAAAATGCACTG
The DNA here is from genome assembly GCA_963574885.1 of Lepilemur ruficaudatus. Lineage (NCBI taxonomy): Eukaryota > Metazoa > Chordata > Mammalia > Primates > Lepilemuridae > Lepilemur > Lepilemur ruficaudatus. Next base: position 43,117 of record CAUYRT010012040.1, on the reverse strand, counting down.
ACTGGGACAGCAGGGGTGGATGCAGAAGGGTCAAGAGACCACCAGGAGGAAGATCCTGACCCTAGGATGCAGCCTGGGCATGGGTTCCATTTACTATATTTATCAATCAATTATTTTGTGTTCTTCACGCATTCTTCTTTCTAATACCCAACAGAAGGTTCTACTCTTGACATTTGCCCCTTGGGCTGAAACAGGAGAGGCAGAAAGGCCATTTCACTGAAGGACAGTCCCAGCATGGCCCAGCTCTAGTGCCTGGGCATTTTCCCATGCATCTCTCACTACTGTGAGGGGACACCTGGACCTTGGGGACCAAGACTCACCCGCAGAACATGAAGATGGTGCTGGAGGTGGCATCATAGGGCAAAGGCAGCGTCTGCTGCAGGCACAGCTGCTCACAGCCGCCGTTAAAGCCATCAGAGCAGTCGATGCCTTTGGAGTGATCGTAGCAGCCGGAGCCATCCTTCATGGGCTTCAGCTCCTCGGGGCACTGCTCGGAGAGAGGGCGACAGGGTGGTTATGGCTGAGGAGGTGGTGGGCCCCATCATGCCCTCTCCTCCCACCTTCTGAAAGGGACATGTGCCAGCTACTGACAGAGATGGGTTGAAAGGCTCCTTTGGTCATTGAACGGCTCTGTGGCCTTGGGCAAGTCCCTTTACATCCCTGAACCTCAGTGAACCCACCTATAAAATGGGACTTTCGTGACTATCTGCTTATAGCATCGTGAGAATGAAGGCTGATAATGTTGGCAAGGTGCTTAGAACACTGGCTCATGGGGCAACCACACAGCAAACGTAAGCTGCTATTTAATATCGACATTGCTGGGGTCATCTTCATTATTATTTTTATGGTTATTGCCCAATAGGGTCTGCTGCTATAAAGGCCATGTAGGGAGGCAACCAGATATATTTTAAAGAACCCCTACCAATATGAATTTAAATTGCAGCTCTTTCCTTTCTCATTGTGTGACCCAGGCAAGTTACTTGCCCTCTCTGAGCCTCAGTGTCCTCATCTATGAAGTGGGCATAACACCTGCACCTACAGATGACCTGTTGTGAAGCTCACACTGGCTCCTGCAGGTGCATACTTTCCTTCAGACTTTGGCACATAATTTGATACTTATAAAATGTGAATTATCATCCTTTCTGTCTTGAATTGGTGTCTCCTTCTCCACCCTTGTCCTTGCAGACCTAAACGAGATTCCTGCACACTCACAAACAGGAGCATGCAAAGGGCTCCTAACTGGTCTGCTGGCCTCCGGTCTGGCCTCCTCAAAACCAGCCTCCAAGTGGCCCCTGGTGTGGTATTTCTAAATAGCATCACTCCCCAGCTTAAATAAATAGATGCCTTTTAAAAAACTTGCATTTTCCTTAAGCTGATAATCAAGGTCATCCTTCTATGGATGGTTCCAAACACACTGCCTGGCCATGTGCACGTCCCTCCAAGTGACCCTTTGGTCGCTACGCAAATTCCACGGAGTCCACCCTTCAACGACCTCAGCTGGGAGGCTCTCGTCAGTGTGTCTGGCACCTGCTAAGCACTCTGTAAATGGAAGAGCATACACTGTGGGGATGCCTGGCTGTTTATTTAATTTAGTTTTCCATCATTTGATGGGGCTGAGCTCATCTTCTCCAGCCCAACTGACAGAGAGGCAGTTCCAACACTCCTGCCTTCAGAGAAGAAAATGAGGTACTTGGTTTTAATTTCAGTGCTCCTGCTGGCATTTCCTGTCCTCCAAGATTAACACCCAGAGCCCAGCCCTCCCCATCCATCACTCGCCATTACTGATTAAAATGCCTTCCTGGGGTGCCCCCCGCCCCCACCAGCCAGCTTCCTGCTCCCCTCCCCAAGCCGTCGTCCCGACCAACATCAATAACAAAACAAACACACAAAAATTAATTTACAAAAACCATCGTAACAACAACAACAAAAGGCCAGCCCTCTCGGAAATTAAATTTTGCCTAAGAAGAATTTGTAATTATAAATGCACGAGAGAGTTCTTCGAGACATTTGAGACTGGCGCCAGGAAGGGTGACGGAGAAAGTAGGTTATAAATGGCCTTTGTCAAGCTGCAGAAAGGTTATAAAACTGCTACATTTTGTGCTTAAAAAGAAAAAATCAATTTTCCATGTGAGCGAAGAGCTGTATATATTAATACAAGCTCAGAGGAGGCCCCTGTTTGTCTCTGAACATTCACTGTCAGACAGGAGGGCACCGGGTCACGGGGTCACTTGGAGCCATTTGCTGGCGCTGGGGATGGGCTCTGCCTGTCTGCAGAGACTCAGGGACCAGGTGGAGAAGAATGACTGACCTTATCCCCAGGCACCAGCAGACACCCGGGACAGGGCATTAGTCTCAGTTCCTTCCAACCCCCACTGATTCTCCACCGCTTTTGTTCTTTAAAAGCGCGATCAGTACACTCCAGGTATTGTTGGAGCATTTCACCTGTTTTGACGTATGCAATCCCTCTAGCAAACACGTGAGCTGGCGTGTAGGCTGATATTGGCTCCCTGATATATGTCCCTGTCCCAGCCGCTGGAACCTGGATTCTGTGAATGTTACTTGTCTGGTTCCGTTTCTGCAGGTGTGATTAAATCAAAAGCTCTTGAGCAGACTCTCCTGAATTTTCCAGATTGGCCCGAATGCCATCACAAATGTCCTCAGACGAGAGAGGCAGAAAGAAGTTACGCAGTGAGGAGAAGGTGATGTGGAGGTGGAGTGATCCTTGGAGTCGTGTGGCCACGAACCACTGAATGCTACAGCTACCAAAAGCTGCAAGGGGCACAGGTTCTCCTCTAGAGAATCTAGAGGGAGCATGACTCTGTCAGCACCTTGATGTTGGACTTCTGGCCTCCAGGACTCTAAGAGAATAAGGTTCTGTTGTCTCAGGACACCCAGTTTGTGGTCATTTGTTACAGCAGCCAGAGAACCTAGTACAGGGGGGTATGATCATTATTCCCATTTTACAGATGAGGAACCTGAGGCTCTCTCTGAGCTAAAGCATCTTGCCTCCACACTCAGTGTCACAAAGCCTGCACTGGAATTCAGGTCTGACTTTAGTCTTCATATGCTTATCTCTAAGCTGTCCTCCCCATTTAGAGAAAGGAAGCTGAAGCCCAAATAGATTCAAGCACTTCTGGAGGCTCTATGAGAAAACACACCTAGCGTGTCTGGCTCCAAATCAGGTACATAATTGGCACTTGTAAATGCAGGATAAATGAATGGGGATAAATAACAAATAAATGAATCCAACGTCCCCAAAAGAACACCTAACTGGAACTATTGGCTGATTTCTTTTTCTTTTCCATCTGTCTAAGTTCTTCATTGGATCATGTAATAAATATTCATTGAACACCTACTCAGTGCTAAGCAAATGTCCCAGGTGCTGGAAACGTAGTAGCAAACAAAACAGACAAAACTCTGCTCTCACCATCGAGCTTATATTCTAGAGAAGAGACAAGTGATTAACAAGTAAACAAATACAATGATTATTTTATAGATTAGAAAAGTGCTCTGAAGAAAGAAAAAAAGTATGTGATAAAAAGTTAATAGGGATGGGGTGAAGGAAGCATAAATTTAGTCTAGAAATAGGGTAGACAGATGTGTTCCACTTTATTCTTCTCTTTTAAAGGAAGTTTTGGCTATAACAGTCCCTTCACTTTTCCTTTAAATTTTAGAAAACTCTTGTCTATATCCATAAAAATCACGCTGAGGTTTTGATAGGAATTGCATTAAATGTTTATATCAATTTGGAGAGAATGGGCTTTATTATGCTGTGCCTTCTGATTCATGAATACAGTGTGTCTTTCCATTTACTTAGATCTTCTTTGATTTCTTTCATCAACATTTTATAGTTGTCAGCATACATGTCCCATATATGTTTTATCAGATTCCCATCTGAGTATTTCACTATTTTTTAGGGACTGCAAATGGTATTGTATTTTTTATTTCAAGTGTCCACATGTTCATTGCTAGTATATAGGAATATAATTGATGTTGTATATTTCTCTTGTATCCTGAGACATTGCTAAACTCACTCATTACTACTAGTAGTTTTCTGTTTGTTTGTTTGTTTTTCTGAGACACAGTCTTGCTGTGTCACCCTGGGCTAGAGTGCAGTGGTGTCAACCTAGCTCACAGCAATCTCAGACTCCTGGGCTCAAGTGATCCTCCTGCCTCAGCCTCCCAAGTAGCTGGGACTACAGGTGGGTAACACCACAGCTGGCTAATTATTTTTCTATTTTTAGTAGAGACAGTGTCTTGATCTTGTTCAGGCTGGTCTCAAACTCCTCACCTCAAGAGATCCTCCAGCCTCCTGTCTCAGTGCTAGGATTACAGGCATGAGCCACCATGCTGGGCCTTTCTAGAAGTTTTGTTTTGTAGATCCCTTGAGACTTTTTATGTAAATAACCATGGGATATGCAAATGGGTCGGTTTTATTTCCTTTGTTCTAATCTGAAAGCCTTCTTCCTTTTATTTTTCTTATTGCACTGGCTAGGACTTATAGCACTATGCTGAATAACAGTGGTGACAGTGGACCTCCTCACCTTGTCCTGACCTCTCAAAAAAAGCATTCAGTCTTTTACCACAAATATGTTAGGTGTAGGCTTCTTCATGATGTTCTTCATCAAGTTCTCCTCTATTCCTACTTTTCCGAGAGTTTTTATCATTTTGGGTGTCGAATTTTGTTAAATGTTTTTCCTGTACCCATTGATAGACCATGTGATTTTTCTTCTTCTACTTATTAATACACTGATAGATTCTCAAATACTGAACCAGTCTTGCATTCCTTGAATAAACCCCATGTTATCATAGTGGGGTTGTATAGTTCTCTTTTAGGTATTTTATGTATTGTTGAATTCTATTTGCTAATATTTTGTTAAGGATTTTTGCAATTATGGTATATACATAAGAGCTATTGGTCTTAACTTCGTAGTTTTCTATTTTTGTACTGTTTTTGCCTAATTTTGATATCAGGATAATGCTATTGTCTTAAAATGAACTGGGAAGTATTCCTTCTTCTTCAATTTTCTGGAAAATTTGTTTTTAGAATTGGTGTTAATTCTTTAAACATTTGGTATACTTTTCCAGTGAAACTATCCAGGCCTAGATTGGGATGGGGGGTAGTGTAAAGTGACAAATTTAATGTCCCCAATAGTTATAGGGATATCCAAATTATCCACTTCATATTGGTGAGTTGTAGTAGTTTGTGTCTTTTAAAAAATCAGTCCACTTCATCTAAGTTGTCAATTGATGTGTGTAAACTTACTTATAGCATTCCCTTATCATTCTTTTAAAATCTGCAGGGTCTGTAGTGATATCACTTGTTTTGTTCCAGATATTGGTAACTTATGTCTTCTCTCCTTTTTTCTGTATCAGTCTTGCTAGAGTTTGCTCAGTTTTACTGACATTTTCAAAGAATCAGTTTTTTGTTTTATTGATTTTTCTCTATTGTTTTTCTGTTTTAAATTTCATTGACCTCCTTCCTTCTGCTTGCTTTGGGCTTATTTTGCTTTCCTTTTTCTATGTTTTAAGGTGGGAGCTTAGATTATTGATTTGAAAATTCTTTTTTTTCTAATGTATGTATTTAGGGCTAAACAATTCTTTTTCATATGATATTAAAACACAGATATGTTACAAGAAAGAGATGAATCACTGCTTTAGCTGTGTCCCACACACTTTGCTATACTGTATTTTGATTTCATTCAGCTCACTGTATTTTTTTATTTCCCTTAAGACTTCCTCTTTGATCCATGGATTATTTAGAAATGTGTTGTCTAGTTTCCAAGTACTTAGAGATTTTTCTGTTATCTCTGTTACGAACTGAAGGTTTGTTTTTCTCCCTAAATTCGTATTTGAAATCCAATGTGACAATATCAGCAGCCAGGTCCTTTGGGAGGTAATTAGGTCATGAGGGTGGAGCCCTCATAAATGGTATTAGTGCCCTTATAAGAAGAGGAAGAGAGACCAGGGCTCCTCCCTCTCTGACATATGAGGACACAGTGAGAAGGGAAGCCAGGAAGAAAGAACCTCACCGAAAAGCAGAATCAACGAGCACCTTGATCTCAGACTCTGGCCTCCAGAACTGTGAGAAATAAATATCTGCTGTTCAGGCTACCTAGTTTATGATATTTTGTTATAGCAGCCTAGGCTTCTGAAGTCACTGTCTATTAATGATTTCTTGTTTGACTTTATTATGGTTGAAGAACACACTCTGTATGATTTGAATTCTTTAAACTTATTGAAACTTTTTTCATGGCCCAGAATATTGTCTATTTGATATGTGTTCTCTAGGCTCTTGAAAATATTATATATTCTATTGTTATTAGGTACAGTGTTTTATAAATGTTAACTAGATCTTTTCTGGTTGATGGTGTTACTGAGTTATTCTATAATGTTGCTGATTTTCTGTCTAGTTGTTCTGTCAATTGCTGAGGGAGGGGTATTGAAGTATCCAACTATCCTTGTGGATTTGTCTATATTTTATTTCAGTTCTATTAGTTTTTGCTTCACACATTTTGCAAGCTCTGTTGTTTGATGCATAAACATTTAGTATTGCTATTTCTTCTTTTATCATTATGTGATGTTCCTCTCTGGTAATTTTTTTTTTAAGTTCATTTTATCTGATACTAATATAGTGACTCCTGCTTTTGTTTGAGTTACATAATATGTCTTCTTTCCATTTACTTTCGACCTGCCTATATCATTATATATGACATGAATTCTTGAAGATAGCATATAATTGGGTTATGCTTTTTCATCCACTCTGCCAATTTCTGTCTTTCAATTTGTGTATTTAGATTATTTGCATTTAATGTGATTACTGATATGTTAATGCTTAGTCTGCCATTTTATGCACTGTTTTCTGATCTCTGCTTTTCATTTCTCTGCATTCTTTTTCCTGCTTTCTTGTTACTTGAATTTTTTTTTACAATTCTTTTTTGAGTTATCTATATTGTTTTTGAGTACATCTTTTTGTATAGTTTTTAACGGTTGCTCTATGTATACGTAACTTGCCGTAGTCTACTGGCATCATCATCTTACCAGTTCAAGTGATATGTAGAAACCTTACCTGCCTTCATGCTTTATGTTATTTTACCTTCTCATATTTATAATTTTCATAACATTCCCTTAAACACATTTCAAAGCACACCAATGCTATCATTTTTTGCTTTAACCATCAAACATAATGTAGAAAATTTAAGAAGAGAAGAAAGGTCCCTTGCATGTATCCGTATTTTTGCAGTGTTCTTCCTGGCTTTCCAGTATTCCAAGATTCCTTCTGTTATCATTTCCTTTCTGTTTAGAGAACTTCCTTTAGCCATTCTTTTCAAGAAAGTCTATTGGTGACAAATTCTCTTACTTTTCCTTCATCTGAGAATGTCTTGATTTCTCCTTCACCCCTAAAGCAGATTTTCACTAGATATAGAATTCTGGGTTAAACAGTTTTATTTTTATTCAATATTTTAAAAATGTACCACTTCTTTCTGGCTTTTATGATTTCTAATGAGAATTCCACTGTCATTAAAATTGTACTTCTTCTGTAGATAAGATGTAATTTCTCTTTCCTTGCTTTCAAGATTTTTTTTTTTTTTTCCTGAGAAACAAAAGGCATTTTCAGAAATTTGACTATGATGTTTTGGTGTGGATTTCTTTGTGTTTATCCTGTTTGGGGTTTGCTCAGCTTCTTGAATCTATATATTATACCTTTTGCCAAATTTGAGACATTTCCAACTATTATTTATTTTCATGCTTTTTCAGTCTTTTCTTCTTGTGGGACAACCAATGACGCAAATGTAAGATCTTTTTACACAGTCCCACAGGCTATTGAGACTGTGCTCATTTTTTAATTCTATCTTCTCTCTGATGTTCAGAGTGGGTAATTTCTATCGTCCTTCCTTTAACTTCATTATTTCTTTTGTTCTTTCCATGTCACCAAATTTTTATTGCATTTATTGTAGCATTTTTCAGTTCTCATATATCCATTTGCTTCTCCTTTATATCTTCTGTTTATTGAACTTTTCTATTTTTTTTCATTTGTTTCAAGAATGCTTGGTGATTGCTTGTTAAAGCATTTTTATGATGGCTGTTTTAACATTTTTATCAGAAAATTCTAATATCTTTTATGTCTTGGTGTTGGCATCTATTAGGTGTCTTTTTCATTTAGTTTGAAATTTTCCTGGTTCTTGACATGACAAATGATTCTCAATAGAAATGTGCACGTTGTTGTCATTATATTATGTTATTATGTTTTAACTCTAGATCTCATTTAAACACTCTATTTTATCTAGCTTCTTTTGACATTCCAGCAGGGCAGGTGGTAGGGCTCTGCCTTTTTACTGATAAGGGAAGACAGAAGCCCAGGTTTCCCTTTTGGCCTCCAATGACACCCAGTAGGGAAGGCCCCTCATTGCTGCTAAGTGGGTGTGGGGAAATGGCTCCCTATTAGTTCACAGATATTTTCCTGGATGAGAGTGGTAGGTATGCCTTGTCTCTGTTCCCCACTTGGCCTCCACTGGGTGGGGGGTGGCCTCATTACTGATGGTCAGTGGTGAATGTCCTGCCTTTCTACCAATCCTTCTCTGAGAACATTCCAGCAGGGTGAGGTGAGGTGCCTCATTACTGTGGGTTAGGAACAGAAGTCCGTGCTCTTCATGTGGTCTCCGCTGACACTGGATGGGCCAGTATTTCTCTGAGATTAAAGTCCTGGCTCCCCACTTGACTTTTGTCGGCATGGGTGGTGGTGGGTCCACATTTTTGGTTTGTGTGTTTTCCTACAATGTTTGGCTGGAGTAGAGCAATTACAGTCTAAAATTTTCTTTCTAGCTAGGTTGCCCTTTTCATGGTACTTTGGCTAGAGAGAGCAGGCTTTTGTGGTTTTGTTGTTTGTTTCTTTTTATTTTGGTTTGTTTTGTATTGCTGCATGTGCATGCTGGCATTTCTGATCTGCCAGCTCCTTCAGCTCCAAGCCTGGAACAGACGAGACAAAGACAAAACCCAGGGAACTGGCCACCATGCCTTTTCTTGAGTCCTAAAGTCCCTGACTGGTCTGCCTTCTCTCTCCCTTTCAGTCTTATGCTAGTTTTATATATAATATCCAGGCTTTTTAGTTGTATTTAGCGGGCAAAATAGAGAAAAGATATCTACTCCCCCAAAGCCTGTTTCTGCACAGACCTAGAGCTAAGAATGGTTTTTACATTTGTTACATCTTTTGTAAAAAAAGAGCATGAGACAAAAAAAGACCACATGTGACCTGCGAAGCCTAAAATATTTACAATACAATCCTTTACACAAGAAAGTTGATGACCCTTGACTTCAGCCCTGGGAAGACACCTAGAGTTTATTTTAAGTGCAACTGGAATGCATTGGAGGGTTGTCAGCAGAGGAATCAAGTGATTTGATTTGTTGCTTGGAAGAGATTAGTGGAAGTTAGTGAATTCAGTTATCTCTAAGCACTTTCTTACAGCACACAAAAGAAGCCTTGGGAAGCAGCATCTGCGGGACTGCAAGTGGCTTGAGAAAGGGGGCGGGTCTGTCTAACAACGACTCCGTACCTTGGAGGGCTGCTCCTCTGCCTGAGGTTTTATAGGGAGCAGGTGAGAGAGCTGAGGATCTGGCCCAGGCCAGCTGGGCTCCGATTCAGGTGAGGACCCATAGGGAGATACTGGGCCTTGAGGTCTTTAAGATCCAGGGGACCAGGAGGGGAACATGTTGGTGGGGAGGGGCAGTTCCCAGCTATTTCCACCACAGGCTGGCCCTGCCCTGCTTCCCCAGTTCCCTCCTCCACCCCCGAGCCTGTTCTTACTTCTTCCCAACCTGACTTTTCATCATTGCCAAGCCATTTGTTTCTATTTGTAATTATGCATTTTAATGTTCATTAATTATGAAATGCAAATTGCTCCGAGCACAAAATTTGTAATGAGCTGTTTTACCACCCCACCCCCAGGTCTAGAAGGTGGGCCAGCTGTTCTGAGCAGAAGAAGGAAAAACAACCGATTTACAAAACAGAGTAACTTTTCCTGGGGCCTGAGTGTATCATATGGTAAGGAAGTCTGGGGGACTTCCTGGTGGATAGAGGAGGAGCCTGCCCCTCCTGGGTCCTGGGAGACATCAGTGTGGTGCCTTTGTTCGCTGCTGCAGCCCTGAGCCTGAGAGGCAGGTGGGGTAATGGAAAGAGCTCTAGTCTTGGACCCAGCCTCCTACTGGCTATGTCACCTTCAGCTGGTCACTCGGCTTCTTTGAGCCTCAGTTTCTTCATCTGGAAGGGAGTGATTGCGATAAAACCATCTTCAAAGTGGGGGTGGCTGGCAAATGAGATAATAGCGCAAATAAGCCAGGCCCCAGCAGGCCCTCAATACATGCACAGGACTGGCTCTCCAGAGCTCTGAGTCCCAGTTCTGCCCGACCCTGGTTTCTAACAGGCCCAGTGGCTTCAGGCCAGAACACTGGCCTCTCTGAGCCTGTGTCCTTCAGTGAAGGCATGGGACAGCAGGGAGTTGGAGAAGACTTCCAGTGCTAACTGCTCAGTTTCTGTCAAAGCAACTATGAATTGTGAAAAGGGAAGAACTAGCTTTAAAATATTTAAAAGGCAAACGAGGAATTTCCTTGGAATTGACTGAACATGTTTGAAGAAATCACAAGGATACCTCCAAACCTGCTGAACTATGAGCAAAATCTTGCCCTCCTCGAAAGGCCTGGCAAACATTTGGTTGTCTAAGTCTCATCACAGAGCAAGCCTGATAATAGCACGGCATCTCAGTGCCCGTTCCAACAATAGCATGACTTCTAAGATCACAGCGAGGATTAAATAAAGCAACATGACAACAATGAGACTAAACACATATGCAAGGCAGAGCATGCTGTTGGTCACACAGGAAACACACAACTGTGACTGACGTCCAGAGAGCCACTTCCTCAACATGTGCCCTTGCTTTTCAGAGCCTCAGTTTCCATACTCACACTGTGGAGGAAGTTAACTCCTTCCTCACTAGGCTTGTGCGAGGACCAGGGGAGATCATGGACCTGCCACACTCCTGACACGTGGCAGATGCTCACAACATATTAACTGCTGTTGTGTGTTTACCTTGTTACTTTCTCCAAACGGGGCACTCATTCTGGAAGAAATGTATGGTAGGCAGAATATTTCCATGGGCAGCTTTTGTTGTTCCCAGCAATGCCAAGGGAAGACCAGTATTCTCCTGCCCACTTTGCAGATGAGGAAACTAAAGCTCATAGAGGCCAGGTGACTTGCCTGATGTCACACAGCAAGTGAAAGGCAGACTGAGCCCACCACTGAAGGTCCCCTGATTGCAAATGTGGTGTTCTTTCCCGGGATCCACGTGGAGGTGGCCTGTCTATAACGTCACGGGTGGTTCAGACTGGCTAGGGCTACCCAGGGATTCTGAGAACCTTGTGGGAAGGGCCCCATGATGGGTGATGAGAGGACTTGGGCGCTGTAGGGACATGGAGGTTGCTTGTAGCATAGTCTCAGATATTCAGATCAGATGCAGCATCTTGGGAAGAAGAAGAGGGAGGCAAGGAAACACGGAAGGAAGTGAAATGGATATTTACTGAACACCTACCATGTGCTGGGTATTTTCCCATATGCTATCTCTCCAAATCTGCACAAAACTCAGAGGCACCTCTAAGATACAGTATCCTCATTTTCCAGGCAAGGCTGTTGAAGATCACACAAGCTGAGTAAAGGCTGCTGACTTCTTCAATATGAACCATTCCTCAACCAGAGACGGAGCAGGCCTGGTTCTCCCGTCCTAGGGGCCTCTGGTGTGCATCCTGGAATGTGAGCAAGTGGGAGGGCCCTGCCAGTCCCCAGTGCCCCGTCCCCTCCCCCTCAGCCTCAATCTGTCAGTGATGTCAGCTAGTCCGTCTATTAATGCTGACATTGATTTGGACAACCAGGCCAATCAAGAGCCCATAATTACTGGGAGTTTTAATCAACTCATGCCAATTCAGCTGCCGCTCAATTTGTGCTGGACTTCGGTGCTGACATGGAGGGGTGGGGTGGACACGCAAAAAGATTACGGGATCGATAGCCCTGGGTAATGTATGGCGGCAGCTGCAGGCGCCATCGGGGGGTCTCGGACCTCAGAGTGGAGGAGGCAGACTCTGCCCCCATTCCCGGGGAGAGCTGCCAGCATGGAGCGCAAACCACCATCCTGCCTCAACTCTGCCTCCTCCTGGGACTAGAAACCACAGAGGCCTCACCAGACAGCACCTGCTCTCTGCAGGGTCCAACCCTCAGTACCTTCAGCCAGGCCTGTGCTCCTTTTCCTAAAGAGCCCTGTGTGTCCTGTAAGTTATAGCTCCAATGGTTCCCCTCTGTGGATCTCTTCCTGACCTCGAAAAGCAGAAGACTGCTGAGCAGACAGAAAGAAACAAAGTCTCATCCAGATGCTGCCACTTTCTAGCTGTGTGGCTTTGGGTAAGTCACTGCACCATTCTGATCCTGGTTTCCCCATTTTAAAATGGACTTAAACCACTGCCTCCTGTGGGTGGGTTGTAGAGAATGCTCAGCACCATCACGGATGAGAAATCTCATGTGGAAGTTCCTCCTTTCTCTTGATCCCCTGAGTCTGCAAGAATCATTTTTCTTTGTCTCCCATGTTAATGATTCTTCTTCTGGCACCAGCTCCATTCTACCAGGTGGAATGGTTTCTGGGTCACAGTCTGTCTCCCCAGGATCCACGGCTATTCGAGGAGAGGGACTGTAATACACACAGCTTCCTTTTCTCAGCCCAGCACGTGGGAGGGAGACAACCCAGCGTGCAGAGCAAGTGTGGCCTTTGCGGTCAGGCAGGCCTGGGCTGGAATCCCACCTGGCTTTGCCACACACCAGCCAGGTAATGTTAGCCAATCACTTCATTAGCGTTTGAACCTCGACTTTCTCACAGTAAAATGAGCCTAATTATATCAACTCAGAATTCTATGGTAAAAAAGGAAAAAGTTAGACATTTAATGTCCCTAGCATAATGCCTGGCACACAGGAAAGTCCCAATTGTTATGAAAGTTATTATAATTTTATCACTCTTAATATTCAATACTAGGTAAATATTTTTGGAATGTAATAAAATGTCTGGCTGTATTGCTTAGTCTTGGCTGGGGTTCCAGTGAAATACCAACAGGCCATTATCCCCACATGCCAGCCATCTGTGCAGCATTCAACACACGCTTACTGAAGACACGAGAAAGGAAATGCAAATGCTTTCAGGACACGCCGTGGGCCAGGCGCTACATTAGGTACTTTTTTCATACTACTTTGCTGAAGGCCCACAATTCTATGAGCTTGCTATCATTAGCTCCATTTTTGCCGAAGAGGAAACTGAGGCTTCAAGGCTGGACCTGCCTTTCTCTTGTTGCTCGGTTCTGGAGCAGAGCCAGGCTGCAAACGTCGGGGGGTTGACTCTAAACCCACACTGTCTCTACTGTAACACACCACCCCTTTCCTATGGGGACGCAAAGAAGCAGAAAACATGATAGTTCCAGACCTCAAGAAGAATCTGAACCAACGGTGGGATTGGGTAAATCCCAAGAGGGAGGTAAGTTACGGTTCACAGTGTCTTGTGATCCAGAATTGTGCTCAGCAACAACAACAAAACACCCTTATTTTAAAAGGGGCAAATAACTTGAATAGACCTTTCTCCAAAGAAGATACACAAATGGCCAATAAGCACATGAAAAGATAACCACCATCACTAATCATTAGAACAATGCAAATTAAAACCACAATGTAATATTACCTCATACCATTAGGGTAGCTGTTATCAAAAACAAAAAAAAAAAAAAAAGAAAAAGAAAAGAAAATAGCAGGAGTTGGCAAGAATTTGGAGAAATAGGAGCCCTTGTGCACTGTTGGTAGGATCGTGAAACGGTGCAACTACTACGGAAAACAGTATGGAGTTTCTTCAAAAAATTTAAAAAAAGAACTACCATATGATCTAGCAATCCCACTTCTGGGTATATATCCAAAAGAATTGAAAGCAAGGTCTTGAAAAGTTATTTATATACCCTTATTTATAGTAGCATTACTCACAATAGCCAAAAGGTAGAAGCAACCCAAGTGTCCACTGACAGATGAATGGATAAACAAAATGTCATGTAGACATATATATCTATATATAATTGAATATTATTCAGTCTTAGAAAGGAAATTGTGGCACATACTGCAATATGCATGAACCCTAAGGACACTGTGATAAGTGAAATAAGCCAGTGACAAAAAGAAAAGATGATTCTATTTATAGGAGGTTCCTAGAGTAGTCAGATTCAGAGAGATGGAGAGTAGCATGGTGGTTGCCAGGGGTTGGGAGGAGGGGAAGGAGGATTTATTGTTTAAGGTTATAGTTTCAGGTTTGCAAAATGAAAGAGTCCTACAGATTGGTTGCACAACAATGTATATTTACTTAATGCCACTGTACACTTAAAAATGGTTATGATGATAAATTTTGTCTGTATCTTACTATAATTTAAACAATTTTTAAAAAGGAAATAGAAGGCATGATGGTTTCTGACCTCAAAAAGAACCTAGAGCAACTGAAGGGACCAGCTAAACCCTGAGGAGGAGGTAAGTCGTGGTTGAAGACGGTTTTTTTACACTCAGCATGCTGGAATGGCAGTGAGTCCCTGCCTGGCTGGGTTTGCTCACACACATGTTGATCATGGCTAGTTACAGAATCTATGTTGCCAGGCTTTCCCATTAGAGGAGTCCCAGGCCATTAGAAGACACAGGTTGGCATCCCAGCTTAGGGCACATTCCTTCTCTGGCCCTCAGTCTTCCTAACCGTCCAGTGAGAAAAGTGGCAGCTCATCTCCAAGGGCCCTACCAGCTTGGACATCCTATGGTTCTCTGAAAGAGGCAGGAATTCCAAGGAGGGTCAAGTGGTAGGTTCTGGCAATAGGTAGCACCTGAGCTGGGAAACCCTGGAGAAGGGCCCCTCTAGGGGGAGCAGCTGAGCGCATGCTTGTAGCTCGCCCCTACAGCTTTTCAAATGGCTGGTCAGCCTTTTGTTGGCAGTCACCAAGACCTCCGCCTCTCCCTCTGTAGCCCCCCAGGCTCTGCACAGAGCAGGTGTTCTGTTCAGCAGATGTGGGATCTGCTGTCCTCAGGCCTTATGAAGCTTTAGCCCCAGCCTTCAAGGAGTATCTAGTCTAACAGGGGGAGAAAAATAAGTGGGTGCATTCTTATCAACCTTGGGGGGTTTTATATGGTAGAAATAAGCACCAAGGGCTGAGGAAGGGGAGGACAGGGAACATTTTCCTAAGAAAATCTGCCAAGAGTCCTGAAGAATGTCTGTTCAATAGCTGTCTGGTGATGATAATAAATAGCCTTTGTGTAGCTCATTAATAATAATAATAGCTAACACTTAATAGTGCTTACCGTGTGCCAGGCACTGTTTTAAATGTGTTTTGAATATTAACTCATAGTGTGGACAGCCTGATGGTATAGGCACTACTGCTCTATTCATCTTACAGAGAAGGAAAGTGAGGCACAGACAGCTTTAGTAACTTGTCCCAAAACCATAGGGCAAATAAGTGGCATGCCTGGGATATGAAGCCACGCTATGCTGACGTTCACGGTGTGTTCAGGTTTCTAAGGTATTTCTCCATCTGTTATATTGGTCTAGCCTCACGTGACTGCAAGATAGAGATTCAGGTCCCGTTTGGAAGAAGAGGACCCTGAGGTGCAGAAGTATAAGGGGACTTCCCAAGGTCACACGGTGCGTAGGTTCGGGGTGGGGCTGAGGCTCAACTCAGGTGTGCACCAGTCCAAAGCTGTGCCCGCTGGGCTGGCAGCAAGGCTCAGTGAAGGAGACCTCTCTGTTGCCAGGGCGGGCCTCTAACTTCTTCCTCCTGGTCGGGCATTTTGTTATTTCAGGGTGCTGGGGGGGAAATGGACATCTCTTGCACACTCCCCATATGCTGGACATACTGCTAGGCTACGTTATTTCATTCAAGCTTCCCCACTACTCAGAAAAGGGGGTACTACTATTTTTACCACTCACAGATGGGAAACTGAGGCTTAGAGAGGGGAGATGACTTGCTTCAGGTCCACACTTTAGATGTTTGGGTGTCTTTTAGTTTTTAGAAGCCTCATGTCCTATTCCCTGCGTGAGTGGCACAGAGCCAAGGGGATTTTGCTACAGACCTGTGTGCACGAGGCACTGGGGAAATGGCTCCCAGCGACATTGTCTTAGCACTTGCTATGGAGCCAGGTCCCATTCAAGCACTGATCGTGCCTTAACTCACTCCTCGCTCACAGCAACCACAGGTGGCAAACACCATTATCACACCCACTCTACAAATGGGGAACGGAAAGCACAGAGAAGTTCATTAACGTGCCCAACGTCACACAGCCAGTATGTGGTGCAGCCAGGAAATCTAGCATCAGAGGCTCCTTTCTTCACCCCTGTGCTACATTTCCCTGTGCTGCATACAACAACCATGTGAGGCCGTGGGATAGAGGAAAAAATAAACTCAGTTTCTCCTACTGAGCTGTCTCACAACACAGCCAACACAGAACACTCCTGTGACCTCTGGTCCCTGGAAGTGTGTGGGGATGTCTCTCTACCAGCAACCAGTTCTCTGGTGATTCTTCATCAGGCACCAGCTGGGCGTCCTCTAATTCAGGTCCATTGTGACACTGTCCACCTGAGATAGCGTCAGATCCCACAGGCAGGGGCTCACAGCAGCCTGCCCCCACTTCAGATGCCAAGCGCCACCCCAGGTTTTCATGCCTGTGCTTCTCACAGCTCCCTTCCCTGGGTTCCATTAATTTACCAGAGCAGCTCACAGAACTCAGGGAAACACATTCACCAGTGTGTCATAAAAAATATACCAATGGACGCCAGACCGCAAAGATGCACACAGGGCAAGGTATGTGGGAAGGGGTGCGGAGACACCGTGCCCTCTCCGTGAGCACCACACTCCAAGTTTAGGATCTGGAAACTCCTAAACCTAGTCCTTTTGGGTTTTTATGGAAGCTTCATTACACAGGCCATGCTTTCTTTCTTTCTTTTTTTTTTTTTTTTTGAGACAGCATCTCACTCTGTGGTCCAGACTGGAGTGTAGTGGTGTCATAGCTCACTGCAGCCTCAAACTCCTGGGCTCAAGGGATCCTCCTGCCTCAGCCTCCTGAGTAGCTAAGACTAAAGGTGCACGTTACCACACCCAGCTAATTTTTAAAATTTTTGTTGAGAAAGTGTCTCACTGTGTTGCTCAGGCTGATCTTGAACCCCTGGGCTCAAATGATCCTCCCTCCTTAGCCTCCCAAAGTACTAGGATTACAGGCTTGAGCCACCACGCCCCACCCATACACATGACTGATTGCTTTGCTAGCCATGGTACAGCAATCTAACATTCAGCCCTGCTCCCTTCCCCAAGATGAGGGGGTGGGGCTGAAAAGTCCCAACCCTCTAATCCTGCCTTGGTCCTTCCTGTGACCTGCGCCCATACTAAAGCCACCTAGGGACGGCCAGCCACCTGTCGACTCATTAGCATACATAAAGACACCTATCACTTTGGAGATAACAAATATTATAGAAGTAGCATACCAGGAAGTGAGGATGAAGACCAAACATACATTTCACAACATCACAGGTAAGTATTATTATTTTGCCCTTTTTATAAAAGTCCTGGGAGACTAAGACACAAAGGGGTTGAAAGCATCTTATTCCAATATTACAGAGTAAGTGGTAGAGACAGGATTTCGACCCTTGCAGCCTAGCCCCAAAGAACTCCCTTTCGTTCACTGCTATGCCCAGTAGTGAGCTCCTCATTCAGGGGTCAGGGCCAGGCCTTCGTTAGGGCAGGCTGGAGACAGGGACTCTTCCTGCCTGCTGAGTTTAACTGGCTGGTTTCCGGTCCCCATCCTTTGTAACTAAAAACTCAGTTTGCAGCTTGAGGCAGTGTCCTCACTACGCACCTTCTCATTGATCACCCAGACTCTGAGTGAGAAATGATTTTATAAGCCGGTTGGCTTTGAAAAGCATAGAGCAGCAGCCATTGAGCATATGCTTCTGTGGGTATATATTTATTCAGCTTATGTTGAGTGTAATTCTGGTTTGCATATTTTATTTTTTGTGGCAGAGAGCAATTTAAAAGAAGAAGGAAAAAATCTGTCTCTGAATGGAGACAGATGCCATATATGTTGGACCCTCAGGGTAGTGGAAGGGATGAGGTTCCCCAAGTCCAGCGTTCTGGGAATGCAGGTGGGTGGAAAGAAAATCACAAGTGCTGAAGTCAGGCCTCGACTCTGACACCCACGGCAAGGCACTAACCACCCAGCCCCAGGGCAGGGCCCTTCATTCAGGTTTTTATTTCCAAGGCCTCTCTGATAGCCTGTCTAACTCTGTCCTCTAGATACTATTAATATTTGCTTTGTACTAACTATAGGCTAGAGCCCGGGCTAAGAGCATGCCATCCCACTTAACTCTGCCAGCAATCCCATGCAGAGATGCTGCTGTACACATAAGAACACTGACACATCATTGCCCCGTGCCATCAACTAGCGCAGCAGGAAGTGCTGGGAAGGCTGACTCCAGAACCAGTGAGTGTCTCAAAGTCCCCATCAATCTCACGTAGTGGTCACTGGAGTCCTGATGACGATGCTACCAATTCCTATCTGAGTGACAGTGAACATGTCACTTCCCAAGTTGGCCTCCACGATCACAGAACGGGGACAGCAATACCGTTTTGCTGGGCTGCTATGAAAATTCAGAAACCCAAAGTTACACTTTAAAAAGTCATTAGAGACATTTGTTCTCTTTCTCTCTCTACCTCTCTACTCCACCCCCCTGCCTAAAAGGTTCTCCTCTCACCCAGGATGAACTCAAGATGCAGCATTTTAAAATGAGCCTTAGAAAAAGCCTGCAAGGTTTTGGACCAGCTGGAAGGGAAAAAAAAAAAAAATTCTGGTGTGAGTGCCAAATATTCAAAGGAGGGAAGCAGCAGCCCAAACCAGAGTTTAAACCAGACGAAATTGTTATGAAATGAGAAAGTTCATCCTGTCAATGTGCAAAAAGAAAGCATCCGTGTGTGACTCTAGGTAGTAAGATCCAAAGCGTCATTTTCTGGCTCTGTAAACAGACTTTGAATTTGCGGGGCAAAATTAACCTCTGTAACTCTAGGGCCCAGAAGAGAGTCCAACACATAGTGGGTACTTAGGCATCTAGTTCTGAATGAAGCTAAAGTTTTAATGAAACCACAGGCTGGCTGATAACCACTTTTCCCTTCAATCAAAAGCAAGATCAGTTTTACCTAGCTTGGCAAGAGCTGCTATGTGCTGGGGAATCCAATACCAATAGTAAAAAACAAAATAAAAGAGTTGCTCTATGCATACACAGGTGGGAAAGCTATAAGGAAAAGATAAGGGGCAGAATTAGCCTCAGAGTCAAGGTCCTGGCTACTCCTAGAGGGGAAGGAGCAGTTAAAATGGGAAATGGATGCATGGTGGGTGTGTTGGGTGGGGGGCTTCTGGAATGCAGGCGATATTCGGACAACCCCAAATAAGTGATTCAGGCAAAGATCTCAATGGAGGCTTATTAAGCCAAAGTTTGAGGATGCATCCAGGAAAAGCACAAACCACAGAAGCATCTGTGACCTGTGACGCCCCCAAGAGGGACTTGGGAACTCAGTCTTTAAAGGGAGAGGGAATACAGAAAGAAAAAAAGGAGGAAGAGGGTGGACAGTGAGGCAAATGGCTACAGTCTTGTGAGGCTCTGATTAGTGCTCAGTAAATTTACATTTTACATTAGATAAGGTGAATGTTTGAAGAGAAAAAGGGAGTAGAAGAAGAATCAATTATGCAGATGCCTCTGGGTGGGTAAAGGAATGATTGATCTCATCTTGTCTCTGTTCTGCACCTGGAAAGATAAACTTGCAATCGATATTATCAGTGTGGTATCAAACAGACTTAGGTTTTAGGAGCTAGAGTTAGCCTGCAGACCTAAAGTTACCATGTGCATGTCCTTGTTTATGGGAGGCCAGCAAAGAATTTCCTAATGAATGATATGTGGGAGCAGTCCTTTCTGTGGGGATCCGGCTAATGCGTAATGTCAGTAACAGCTATTCATTTGGAAGGGGGTGTTGCATGATTCAGCTTCTGGGCTTAGGGAAGGAAGGGCAGGAATCAGGCAATGTGACTGAGCCATGGCTCAGTCCTGGTCTTTTGAAATAAGAAGGCTTCTTTTTTTGCCTTGCCCTCCATCTACAGTTAGTTTTCATAATAAATGAGGTAAAGTCAACAACAACAACAAAAAAGTTGGGGAGCTCCTGAGATTTCCATTTTCCTTTGTAATTCTAATACTTGACTTGGGTGATGGTTAAATGGGTATTGTCTAATCAGTACAGAAAGAACTATAAATAATTTTATACATATGTTTCTCTCTATATATAGTCCACAGTGAAATTGCTAAATATATATCATGTAGTACAACTACTAAAAGGATATATCAAAACGTTAATGGTAAGTTATTGAGGGTGGCATGACTATGGGTGATGTTGTTCTTTACTCTATGTGCTAAACATTCTTGTATGTGAACATAATAATTTTATAATTTAAAAAATAAGGTTTTAGTCGAATAGCTTCATTACTTGAAGCAACAACAAAAAAGGGAAAATGAGTTCCACCACTTCTGCCTGAAATCCCCCCTATGGAGACCCTCGTGTCCTCCCTAGGGTTTACTGTGTGTGAAAGACCAGCTCTCCAGGGGTGGGTGGGGGACCCCAAATCCCACTGACTCTCATATAGGCCTGTCTTCCTTGTCTTCCCTCCACGAACCCAAGTACAACTTTGACTTGGGGACTGGCACTCCAGAAACGGGGAGTCAAAGTTTGACTCTGAATTTGTAGGAAGGGCAGGGAGCTTGGCTGAGGTCGCACAGTAAGCAGAACCCTGCTGAGGAGCAGGGCCATTCTGTCTCCGAGGTCTGTATCATGCCCATGATGATGGACTTCTAAAACCACCCTTTCCGTTCAGTGATGGTGAAGCAAACTTCTGAAAACCAAGGAAAGCCAGAAAAGGATACCTGCTCCCTAGCTCACCAAGCTCCTCCCTACCCGATACAAGCTGACCTTGGGAAGGGAGGCCGTGGAATTGGCTTCAGCTCCTGCCTGGCCAGTCACACTGGGCTTAGCCAACAACACTGTAAGGTGAGGGCATCATTCTTAGTTAGGGACAAGACAAAAGAGGGCCAGATGCATTCAGCAATTTGCCCAAAGTCGCACAGCTTCCTTGTGGCAGGCTGGGATTTGAACTCAACTTAGTATGATGGCCAAGTCTGATCTTTCCAATGGACCCAAATTCTGACTAACTAGCTCATCTAGGAACATAGTCACTCTGCCAAGTAGTAATTTCTCAGTGAGGAGAAAGGCTAGCGAGTGTGTGATGAATTTTGTGTTTGCTACCTCAAGGTGAAGGGATTAGACTATATCTGGGCTAGTGGGCAAAGACTTTTAAATGCAGGGGTCAGGGAGAAGCTGGAGAATACAAAGAAAAATATAATTTGTATTATTTACACAGTTAATGATGCTGATGTCATTTCTCATCCACTTACCCCCAAGACACATGATAAAAGGATGATGCTAAAGATGACAGAAGGATGCTATCCTGGGTGGAAGAGAGTCCTACACTGGAATTTGGGACACCTAGGTTCTATCCAAGCATGGCTCTTGTGCTCTTTGGCCTTAATTTGATCATCTTTATTTTTGACCCAAGGGGAAAAAATATATATATACATGGTTAAGATCAAGTGGGCCAGTTGTCTTAAAAAGAAAAAAAAAAAAAAAGGAAATGCTCTCAGAAAAGCAGAATATATAGTTTTGACATAGAAAATTGTCCTAAGGAAACACAACTGTATGCTTTTTATGCTTCCATTTTTAATCTTACATATATAAATCCTTGTTTATATTTGCATACACATAGGAGAGAAATGTATAGGAGGATATATACATAGACCAAACCATGGCACAGTCATCTCTGAAGTGGGTGAGTGGTAGAGAAAAAGGACCTTGATTTTTCTTTTGTCTGTACACACTTCAGTAGTGTTTTAATTTGTTTTATTTTATAATGAGCATAAGCTACTTTTAAAAAACAAATAAACAAAAAAAAGCTAAGAGAAAAGATGACTGAAAACCAGATGGAGAAAACACCGTATCAAAGCAAAAATTCTATTACTGTAATTAAGGTGGACGTAATTATTCCAGTTTTCCATTTCAGAGCTAAATAAAAAGGTGTCCCATTATCAGCATTCCGATGCCTCCCGAGTCCGTCACAGGCGCTGGGCACAGCCACCGAGAACTCTGCAGTCCCAGCTTCTGACCTCTGGAAACCTCAAGGAGACAGCGGCCACTGCCTCATTTGCTCTTGTCTGCACCGCCCCCCACATTTGGATGCCCCCCCACACGCGTCCTGCACACTTCACTGGGCTGCACTCCCAAAAGTACTGCTTTTATTTTATGACTCCCCTGCTCAGAGACTTTTAGGCCGAACACCCTAGCCTGTCCTTGGACTGCATCCTGCAAGAAAAGCTGCACCGAACACAGAAATAGTGTGGAACTAGGGGAGTGTTGCTGCTCCTTTTTTCTTATTTTTAAATCCATTCCACACCTTCACCCAAATCATGCAACACTAATGCACTTTGAAAACAGTCCCTATACACCTCGGGAAATCCATTCTAAAGAAGTAACTCAAGGCACAGAAACATCCTTCTGCTCAAAGATGTGCATGGAGCGACATTGTTTATAACAGATCAAAGCTGGAAGCAGTCAAACTGCTCAACAAGAAGACAGGCAGACAACGGTCATTCCCCTCCATGGAATATTAGGCAACCATTACAAATGGTATTTGTGAAGAATTACCCCTGGTTAAGGATGACAGTTTTGGTACCAGGTTTCTTGGCCTAAGTTCCCTGCTCTAGGACTTAGTAGCTGTGTGGTCCTAAGCCAGTGGCTTCAGTTCTCTCTGCCTCAGTTTTCCCATGTGTAAGGAAAGGGATAATGACGAGACCCGCCTTAGACCCTCTGGAACACAGCAGCACTCAGACCATCTTAGCTGTCCTCATTGCCACCGCCACCATCATCGTCCCTGCATGAGATGTCAGATAATAGCAGTAGCGACCATGGTTCCTGCCTACGCAGGGCCACGTGCTGGCCCATTCTGGGTGCATTACCGCAGTCCTAACAGCAATTTGTCAGGTAAGTATTATTATCCCCATTTCACTCAACAGGAATCCAAGACACAGAGGCCTTAAGTAATCTGTCCTAAGGTTGCATGCCTAGTGAGTAGCAGAACAAGATTTTTGCCCAGGTTTCTCTGATGCCAGAACTGTGTTCTGAAGCACCACTGAATTCCCGAGGATGGGGGTGACAGTGGGAGGACACACGTTCTCCCATAGGGTACCTTCCAAAGGTGAAAAGGTGTTTGAGGCAGGTGAATGAAACCCACATTAAGATGCCAACAGTTAGTCCAGAGATGCTCACAAAAGGGATCCAAAGGGATGGAGATTTTCCACCCCCCATATATTTGTTTTCCCACCAACCAATGAGTCAAGCCCCCCACCCCACCACACCTATGCTGTCCTTCCCTGCTTTCAGGTGCTTCCACTGTTAGAATCTCTGCCCCTGAGAACATGTATCATGGGACCGTAGATTTTGGGAACTGAAAGGAACCTAAGCAGTGCATTGGCCCCTCCCCAAGCTGCTCTAAGTGCCCCCTCTAGTTCCAGGGTGCTGCCTACCTACAATGGCCACCACCTTCCTGAAGTGGCTTATTTAGTGCTTGCAGCCAACAGGTGGCAGAAGCAGGATGGCAGCTCCCATCACCTGTCTCCAATGCGGGGCTCCTTTGCCTACGCCTTTCTTTCAGGACCCAAAGGTTAAAACCCATCACTTTGGGAGGATGGGGGCTGCTCTCTCCCTTTAGCAGATAATGACTTTCCACACAATAAAACCAGCTCACCAGAAATACCATCAGACCCAGAAAGTCTGGGTCCCAAAGAAACAAAATGAGGAGGAAAAAAAACAGAGAAGGCTTCAAATGTCACGGGAAGAATAAAATATTTAATGTCATAAAAGGGTGCATAGGCTTTATGAGAATGCCACACGTTATAATCTTGGAAATCTTCTGCCTTTTCCATCCCCAACCCCCTGCAGCCCCACTGGCCTGGAAGGGAGGAGGGCTCTGCTTGAAATCCACAAATGCACAGCTGCTGAGTGCAAGCACTGGATCAATGGACACAGAACCGATTTCCTTCTCTACTGACTATTCCTGTGATCTTTTCCAATACGCTTCCTCTTCTAGCTTCCTCTGGATCTCTTGGATGCGGAAGAGAAGACAGAATCCTGCATATTGAAGGAGCTTGGGAGCAGGAAGTGCCCCTCCCTTTTTCTCCTCCCTGACACTTGGGGACATTCACTTTGTCCCTGGGGAGCTATCCTCAAACTCTGGAAGTTGTCATCTGATGGGTTCGGGGAGTGAGCTTCGAGTTTGATAGACTTGGGTTTGAATTTCCGCTCTGCCTTTACCTGGCTGGTTGGACCCAGGCAAGTTTCTCATGCTGAGTCTGTTTCCTCGCGGATCAAACAGGAGTAGTAAGAGTGCTTGTCTTGCAGGTAGCTGTGAGAATTCCACGCGGTGATGCATTTGAGCACTTACCCCAGGGCCAGGCACATATTCAGCACTCAACTTCTTTATCAGTAATACTTGGACTGATATTATTTGTAGGCTTGATTCATTTCTTTATTAATAGCACTAGTACTATCAGTCCTAGCATTGCTGATGAAAGTACGTATCCAGACTCCTTTATCTGTGTCCCTGCCTGACCAGAGGGTGCTATGATAAAGGCACCACAGAGCAGATGCTCCATCCTTTAAGTACTGTTTCCCTACCTAAGAATCTAAAATAGTTCCCGTAAACACACCTGGTTCCTAACTTCGCACCTTGCTGACAATTTTTAAAAAGAAAAATATGGCAAACATCAGTCCTCTCATGTTGAATTCTGGCAAAACCTGTCCCAGTTGTGTTTTGAATCCGTCACACCCCATGGCACTAATTAACTAAGCTTGGAGAGTCTATTTCAGGAAGGAAGAAGCACCCCAGCGGGTCAGACCCCATGGAGGCTCCACCGCCCAGGCCGGCGGGCCTGGCTCTCCCCGGTCAGCAGTGCCTGGGCCGGCTCCACAGTGATTTCTCACTCCGGTGATTCTTCTGGCTTGTCTTCCCCACCCCCTTGAGTGTTGCTTTCTTTAATTACAGCCCAACTGAGTCACTAAGAGGGGAAAGGATGAGGAATGGAGAAAAGCAGTCTCTGTCCCTTATGGATTCCAGTTTTCGCCTCCCTCTGAGCAGCGCCACGATGTGTCTGACCTAGAATAAATGAAAATCCCTACCTGTATTCATCTCGACTTTTAAAAAGGCAGCATCTTGTTGTTGGCTGTCAGCACCTCTGGGCAACTGGGGATCCTATGGTTCTTCCTAATATCTGGAAGTCCAGATAGCTTTTTAGGTCGAGATGGAAAGAGAAAGGGACGGAGCGGAGGAGGCAGGGCTGAGAACTGACACTAGAGACACCTCTTAAAAGATACCACCACTCCCCAGGAAGCAGAGAGTGTGCACATCCCGCCACCTCCCTCGTCCCCTCTAGGAAGGGCCTCGACTACCTGGCACTGCCCCTCCCATCCAGGCCCCTTCCCTCTGTGCTTCGCCACAGACCCCGGTTTCCTACCAGGCGGTTTCATGTTTCGCATGTGTAAAGTGGAGGTCATGATCATACCTAGGTCATAGGATTACTGTGAGAATTAAATTGGTTAAAATAAGCAAAGCACTTAGAACCATGCCTGGCACAGTCACCGTACGGATGGCTGCTCTTATATTCCCAGCTTTTGCTCTTTTGTAAAATGTATAGAATAATACCCATAGAAGAGGACAGTTATGAGCACTAAATGCCATGAACATAAGCCAGCTAGCACATAGTAGGTGCTTAATGAGTGCCGGTTTTCTCCTACCAGCATCCTCTTCTTCTCCGTACTCAGACCAGCCGCCTTAGACACTCTCACACAGAGAAACAAAGTGACTTGTTAAAGGTTACACTGCAATTCTGCTGAAGTCTGTCCTGTCTTCTGAACGAGCTTATAAAACAAGATGGAATTCTTGTTTTTGCATCCCCTGTTCCATTCACAGTGCTGGATGTAGGAGTGATGCTAAATAAATGTTTGGACTGAGAGCCAAGCTGATGCTCTAAGGCCATTACTGTAGGAAGGCGCAACTGGGAAGAAAGAGTGTTGGAATTAAATCTAGATTCTGTTACTACCTCCCTACGTGAATATGAGCAATTTCTGCATCTTTCTGGGCCTTCATGTTTCTGTGTGTATCATGGGCGAGGGTCTCTTCCTGCTGTGGCAGCCCTTGTCTATGAGTCCATGCTATAGGTAAACGGGTAGATTGGAGATGGCCACACCTTCTTCGCTACTCTTCTCGTTGACAGATGAAGTCTAGTTCTCTTGCTTGTCCGATAGAATGGGATAGAAATGATGTTCTGGGACTCCTGAGGCGAGGTGCCAAGGTGCCTTGCAGCTTCTGCCTAGGCTCTTAGAACACTGGATCTTGAGATGATCCTTTTAGAAGCCCAGCCTCCAAGGCATGCAACACCCAAGCCACACGGGGAGGCCATGAGCAAACATTCTGTCTCCTTGACAGCCCCGGCTGAGGTCCAACATAGCCGGTATCAAGTGCCAGCTGTGCCTGCCCTAGCCCCAGACAGGTATGTGAAGGAGCCCTCTTGAAAAAGAATCCTCCGGCTCCAAGTGCCCTATCTGTCATAGACCAGAGACAGACCAGCTGCACCCTCCTCGTATTCCTGACTCATGAAATTGTAAGCAAAACAAGAGCATTGTCTTAAGCCACTGAGTTTTGGGGTAGTTTTTTATGCAGTAGTAGATAGTTGGAAAAATGAAGGTGAGCCATAAACTGACATTTCAAAACAGGCTGAGGAGGATGGATTTTGATCACCAGATTGCCTGGTGTTGGGTTGATTCAAAGGCTTCCTTCCCATGCTGGGAAAGCCAGGCTAACACAGAAGCACAGTGTGAGTGAAATGCTTCAGGGGGCAGCAGTGACTTAGAGATGGTGGTGGAAGTGTCCTCCGCACGATGCCATGATTAAGTGCCTGAAGATTTCTGTGTTTTTGTCCTCTGTCTTGATTAAAACTTCGCAATGTTTATACTGCCACACAGAATAAACGGACCTATAGCTTACATTTCAAACTGTGCCTCACTGACATCATTATGTTTGTCAGATTTATAACGTTTCTAATACAGAGCAATTTTTCACTCTTTAAAACACTGAAGGGGAACGCGGGATCCCTCCCTGTTCTGATGTTTCATTCACTGATACTTTCTCCATCCCTGTGCAATAGTTGTAAGGTCTCTCTGGAAATAATTGAAAATAAAAATAATAGGATAATTCGTTATGTGTTATCTGTCATATCACCCGCCCTCCTCATATTATCTTTTACCTTCTGTTGGTATTTCATTGATGTTTTAACAAATTACTACACAATTGGTGAATTGAAACAATAGAAATTTATTATGTGACAGTTCTACAGTTTAGGGGGCCAACATGGGTTTCACAGGCTGAAAGCAAGGTGTCGGCAGGGCTGTGTTCCTTTCTAGAAGTTCTAAAGGTAAATTCATCTCTTTGCTTTTTCCAGCTTCTAGAGACATTTCTTAGCATGTAACCCTCTTCCAACAACATCACAGATAACAACGTTGCATCTCTCTGCCACGCCCTTTCTGCTTTCCCCCTCTGTGTGTAAGGGCCCTTGTGATTACTGTGGACACACCCCGATAACCCAGGGTCATCTCCCCTTTTACAGTGAAGTAATTAGTAATGTTAATTCCATGTGCAATCTTAATTCCTGCTTTTGTCATGTAAGGTAACATAAGGTAACGCAGGTTCTGGGAATTAGGATGTGGACATCCTTGGGGCACCATTATTCTGCCTATCACATACCTTATGATGCTCACAAGGTGCGTGATAGCCAGAAAACCTAGCAAACGAAGTCAGATTTTTTTTGTTTTGCATTTCAGAAGTTGAGGTCTAGATAGAAGGTAAAATAATATTAATAATAACACCAATAATAATAATAAAAACAGAGGAAGAATCTGTGATCTATTAGAGAATTAGCTTCTCTCCCACCCACAAAGAAGGAAGGATCATTTGAGCTGGGGGAAGAGAGGAATGTTGGAAGTCAGACAAGATATCATAAATGCTAATGGATCTCCTTAAGAGGGACCCTATGCTCTATCCCCACCAGGCTAATCACATGGGTGGGGACTAAGGGGCTATAGAAAATCAGGCGGGTTTGAGGGCTGTGCAGGCAAAGGGGGCCTGGGCTTCACTTGTTTGATAGTGTAGGTTGGCAGCAAGCACAGTGAGTGTTCTTTTCTGGCATGAAAAGAGCTGACTACAGATGCCTTTTGGCATGTCTAGATCAAGAGGGCTTCACACAGCCTCCCTACGATCCTCAGGGTGGTGCAGAGGGGCTGTGGGCATTCTTCAAGTCCTCGGAGGGTGGAGAAGCTATCTGATGGCTGGAGCCAGCCAGCTTTAAGTGACCTTGTGGTGAAATGAAGACTTCAAGGCAGCAGGTGCCAGGATGGACCACACACCTGTAAATCAGGTGGGAACAGAGAGGTCCTTACATATTCCAGAAAGGAAGGAGAGTGATGGATGGACAAAGGCCAGATGAGCAGGTACCAGACTGAGAGGTGATGGCTCAGCTCCAAACGCCCCCTCAGCCCGTTGGCTTTAGGGGCACATCGGCTCCCTGAGCGTGAATGTGCAGTTAATAGGTGGGAGGTAGGAAGCCAGAATTGACTAGAATTGTTTCCACTAATAATGGAACAGAAATGAAATGAAATTCAGTTATAAAAACATTATGGAAAATTAGATATGCTGTGCTCCTAAGTTTGCGTGGCTCCAAATATCATATCCACTTACATACATATAAGTATCAGCAATGTGGTCTCATCATCACACACATAAATGACAACTTTGTAAATCCCAAGTCATTGCCAGCTATATTCTTTGTTTTTTCAGACAATCTATGAACTCAAGAACTGTTGCTTCCTTTTGAAAGATTAAGAAACTGAGGCTAATGAAGACAACATAGGTCCCAAAGCTATAGCCATTTCCATGACCAAATCAAGCTTCACCCCAATCCACTCAGATCAGCCTTCTTTCCACTGCTCTCCCCTGAAATCTCTCTGGTCTCTGCTGCCACTTTGGGAAAGCAACCCGAAGTGGCCCCAGCACTAAGAATGGTATTGAAGACATGGTCTCCTGGTCCTCCATCCTGCCACCTGGTGGCAAGACCTTGGAACGTCACTCTACTTCCTGAGCCTCATTTCCATATCCATGAGGGAATCTGTTGCCCAGGTTTGCTGTGAGGATGAGTTATTAGACACAGGCATGATTTGAGAACTGTATAGTTCTCTGAAGTCCTAAAAATATAAGCCATTATTATTTTTCTACCAGATGGAACTTCTTAGGAGGGGAGCTATGAGAAAAAGTTTCTCTTTGCAGGCATGACGGAGAGCCCACAGAGAAATGAAAGAGACGTTAAATCTCAGTGCAGGAGTGGGTATGGCCCTGTCTTATTCTGCAGGCACAAAGAAGGACTTTCCTTACATCCATTGAACCTGGAGTTGCCGTTCTAATGCTACACATCCTTAATCTAGAGAGGAAGGTCTTTGACAACCTCATCAGACTGTTGAATTTTCTCATAACCTCCAGGGAATGAATGTTCTTTCTCTCTTTTTATTTTTCTAGTTTATATTAATGAGAGGCAAAGAGAGATGACTCCTGCCTGAATACACACATACACGCACACAACTGCACACATGTGTACACAAACACAATCTCTGCATTCGGAGGTTTCATTCTTATGGGACATTTGTCCTAAGGGAAAAAAAAGAGCTTAATTAGTTTGGGAAAGAGAATTGATGAAAAACAGGAAAAGAGGCAGACAACCTAATCCTTCCAGAAAAGTCAGCCTCATGTTTTGGAGACAACAAGGATTCGGGACATCCTTTTGAGTTGTTTGTCCACTGACTGGCTCTAAGACTCAGACAAGTCCTCCTCTCCCTTCCTGGGTGTCACCTTTCTAATACGCAAAATGAAGGGTTGGGTTATCATACTCTGAGGCAGACAGCTGCTGATGTGTACTGACCTAGCATCCACAGCTCCTTTTCTGTGGGCATCACCCCACTTTTCCTTATGCCCTCCCCCATCTAAGGGCCATGCATTTCAGGTGCAGCTGCCTCCTGGCCCCAGCTCCAGGTATGGCTGGTTCTGGAATAAGTCCAGTTCATCCCCCTGACCAGAAATCTGTGCAGGCATGGGCATGAGAACCAAGCTGGCCCAATGAGATGAAATGCTGTCACTGCAGTAGGAAAGAGGTGATCTTGTTCTGCAGGACTCGCTGAGCAGAGAGGGTGCAACTGGCCTAAGAATGGCACGGTGCTAAGGAAAGCAGAGCTCAGACAGAGAGGGGATCCTTATGACATCATTTGAGCCCCACAACCCCATTTCCCCTAGACTTCCATTGGAACCAATATATTGCCTCTCTTTGCCTAAACTAGTTTGAATTTAGTTTGTGTTACTGGTAATAACTAAGAATTCTAATCAATTAAATAGCCAATTGCCCATCTACCTCGAAAGATCTCTTGATCTTTGAGTCTCAAATATAGTTTTGTTGCATCATCTCATATTCTAGAAGCTCCTTCTTTGTATTGGTCTCCTGACCTTTGCTTATGTTCCAGCTGGTGTGTAGGTACATGAAGGGTTGACTGTATTCTATTTCCCTTGGGTCTTGTTCAGACAGCCTCATCCAGAGCAGGGACTTCCATCCCCAGCCCCATCCTTCCCCCTTGCTCTTCTTTATTCTTTATTTACTGAGATGAGTCATGTTGGGGTGTTGAGCTAAATCCACAGGTCCCCTGGGTTCTCCCTCTGTTTATTGGGAAAGATAAACTCAAAAGCCAATCTGTGCTATAAAGTGTCACACACATGGGTGCAGAAATCAGCAGTGATGCCTAGGAGAGCACTGCCACTTCTCTGGGGGAAGAGGACCACTTGGGGAGGAGGAGAAAGGCTTCATAAAGGAGATGAATCCGGAAAGATGTTCACTTGCTTGCCACATAGGCTTGCAGAGCAATTCACTCTAGGCAGAAAGAAGGATATGAGCAAAGGCCCTGAGGCATTAAAGGCAAGGATGTTCTGGGAGCCAATTAACTCCATTGGCTCTAGTGTAGAATGAAGTAAAGCAGCTGGAGAGATTGGAAAGAGGCCAAAAAGGAAGGACATTGAATGCCAGGCTGAGTTTAGCCTATGGGCAATGTTTCCCAAGTGTACTTCTAAGAGACACAACAGACACAGACAGACACATACACACTCATTCAGTTGTTAAAAATTCAGGTTCTTGGGACCTAATCCCATCTATAGAATTAAAATTTCTAGGGTGGAACCCTGGAACATGAATTTTGAACAGGCACCCTAGGTCATTTCTACAAAACAAACCATCAATTTTGGGACCCCCCCCTTCCGTAGGCAACAGGGGTCTCACATGTCTTCTTCATCCTTAACTCCATGCAAACAAGGCTGCTTCTCCCTGCCCCCGCACCTTTGCGTCCTCACTCTTTTCCTCATGTAAGTTGACCCATCTTTTGAAGTCATTTCCAATAGCCACTTCCCAAGGAAGCCTTCTGCAAGGCTTAGGTCTCAGCTAAAACTCCCTCTTCTGGACCACACCAAAGCACTTACTCTCTGTACTGCTTACATGTCATTGACATGCCGCCCTCCCCACCCCACAATGTATTCACAGAGATATGCATACCCCATCTTACTCCCAAATGGACTGATAGATTCTGGAGGCCAGGAGTTCTCAAGGACCTATTGTATCGTAAGCACTTAAGTTTTAATATCTTCCACCAATTCCAAAAGACAGGTTTAATTATCCCACCTCACAGATGAGGAAACTGAGGTAGCCTGGTATGCTAAAGGCCATCGAGGCAGGGGCTTTGGGCAGTGTGATCCTCTTTGACCAGCTTTCCTTACAGGGAGTGGCCTCCAGCAGGTGGCCTTGGCACCTGGGCCAGTGCCGTGCTCCTGGGTCAATGGGCACTTACCACGCATCCTGAGGAGTCCACCTGGCGGTCAGACACACACTTGAAGTTGCGCGTGCAGCCCCCGTTGTTCCGAGAGCAGTCACGAACGGGCCCAAAGGAGGAGAGCAGGTCATTGATGGTTTCAAAGTATGTGGACAGCATCGCTTCTTCCCTTAGAGAGAAAGGCGACGGTTAAACCCCAGAGACACTGGCATCATTAGATTAAAAAAAATAATAATGTGAATTCATTAGATTTGAAATCCTCACTTCTTTTATTTGTAACCAGGAACATAATACACATTTTTTTTTAAAACAAAAGAACTAACAACTGGTGTTTAAGTCTAGTTGTGATAAAGAGAAATGGACTTGCGACTATGTATTCTTTATTTCATTAATCCTCATTATTTTGGAAGGCGGATATGAGACATCAATTTTACCAACAAGTAAACTGTGGTTTAGAAAGAAGTATCTTGCTGAAGGCCATTCATCTTATAACATGACCGACGTCTGTACTTAGCTCCGTCTGAGTCCAAAGAGAAAGCTCTTCCCAGTATATAAGTCTGACCTCGCATCATCCCTGTTTCTACAGATTCCTGAGCTCCCTGTAGCAACTCCATAAGTGGGCACATTCCTATGGTTCCAACTTTACGGATGCAAAATGGAAAGTATGAAAGAGTGGGGGACTTACCCCAAACCCCACAGTCTATAAACAGCAGAGCCAAGACACAAATACAGGAATCTGATTCTAGGACCCTGGAACATTACTTTTCAGACTACTCCATACAATTCACATCATGAAGACCGCCAGCAACAGCTGTTGGAAAGGTCATGGGATTCCAGGAAAACGCATGATTTTTCCCAAATGAGGTCCTTGAAAGATAAGACAACTAGATACTACAATCCATGAATCTCCCAAAATTCTTTAAGAAAGAATTCTATAAGGCAGAGGATACAGATGAAAGTTTCTGGATGCCGTTTTTTTTGGAGACGGGGCTGCACACGAGGATATCCTCACACTAGGGTACGTATGATTCCCACAGTTGCAGGAGATATTAAAGAGTACCACGGGCTGTGAGAAGAGGCACTGCACTCTTCACTGATACGTGCCTCACAGGGTCCAGAGCTGTGAAACAAGCAAGATGCACATGTAGCAGGAAGAGGCCAAGTCTCTGGACCATTCTTCATATCATTTCCCATTTGTCCCCTCCTCAGGCTTGGAGCTCCAGGTTTGGGTCTCCTAACTCATTTCCTGCCTCCAATCTTATCCCCTTCTGTCCCATCGTTCACACTGACTGCCAGGAACTTGGTAAATCCCAGCTCTAATTAGATACTCCTCTGATCAATAGCTTCCCAGTACTTAGAGAAGAAATATAAATTAGTTTCCTTGGCATGTAAGACTCTTCATAATCTGGTCCCTGGCTGCCTGTCCAGCTACATTTACCCTGTCCTCATATCTCTATCCACCAGCCACTGGCCTCTTCTCATTCCCTGAACACGCAATCCCCGAAAACAGACTCTGAAATGGAAAGTTAGCTACAGGAGGTTTATTGAGGAGCCTTCCTGGGAGATACACCTGTAGGAAGTGAGCAATGCAGGATTTGGCAAGCAGAGAGGCTGACCTACAATGCAGTTCTGAAGACTTAGCTGATCCTGCAGGGAGCTCAGGAGCTGGGACGGCCCTTTGTGGATATCCTGAGTACAGGCGAAGATCCAGGCCGTGGCATCCCCACATCAGCCAGCCATTGGCAAGGGCTGCTGTCTGAAAGGGGCACTTTTGGGTGGGGCAGTTCCCTGGGGCTGAAGGCAATGCCCAGTCACTTACAGTCACAGCTGGGGATGTGGGTGCAGTAGGTACTTTCACCCCTCTGAATCCCTAACCATGCTCTTCCTTATGTCTAGATGCTCATCTTCAAATTCTCTACCTGATGAAATCTTAAGAATCCTTCAAGACTATTCATATCCACCCATTCATTCATTCATTCATTCATATATTACACAAGCTTATTGGGTGTTTACTATGTACTAGGCACTATTCTAGGGTTGGGGACACAGCAGTGACATCGGACAGGGTCCCCACCTCAACAGAGCTTATTGTTACCTCCTTTGTGAAGCCTTCTCTACTTCCTCCCACTAGAATGACATCCTTTTCCCTTTGAGCATATTGTTTAATCCACTGTCTTACGGATCTTAATTATCAGTTCCGTGGTCTCCCAGAGCAACTGTAAGCTTTTACAGGTAAAGGCTCAAGATTTATTCATTCCTCTTTAGTCCCCAGCACAGGCCCTGGAAAGAACATGTGCTAGGTAAATGTTTTCACACAGAACAAAGAAAACACCAGAAGGCATGGCCACTGTCTCCACCAGCCAGTGGTTTCATCAAGAGCTGCCTCCGCAGGGCACTCCCGTCCTGGTCCCCAACTCCAGGTTCTTTTTCCAAACCCTTCATGCTCAGAGCTGCAGGATAAAGACAAACAAGGAGCCGCCAGGATGATCCCTGGCTTCCTAACGTTGTCTAGAGTGAGGTGACAGGTATATGGGGGGAGAGGATTAACAGCTCCTGAGACGAAGCTCCGGGGAGACTTGCCACTTCTGAATCATGGAGAGTTGAGGATCCCGGGAAGACATTTAAGGCTGTTAAAGTATTAATATCTTTAGAGAGAGAAGAAGAAATGGAAAGTGAGAGGAGGAGAAAAATATAGAGGGAGAGAGCAACGAAAGAGCTAAACAGATAGAGAAACTGCTAGAAAGAAGGACTAGAAACAGGGAGGCAGAAACACATGCACTCACCCAGAGACAGAAGAATAGATACACAGAGATAGAAAGATGGATGGACAGATGGATAGACAGACAGACACAGAGATACAGACAGGCACACACAGAGGAGTGTTACACAGAGATTAAAAGAGAGACAAATGGAGGCAGAGAAAGTGTGTTGAGAGAGAGCTAAAAATGAAAAAGAGAGAGGAGAGAAACAGGAGCTAGAAACACAGAGATCAAAAGAAGAGACGGCATCAAGGTAAACAGAGCAGGTGTGTGCTGGTACAGAGGAGGGGCAGAGGAGGAGGGGAAGAGAGATGCAGAAAGAGAAGAAGAGCAAAGAGAAAGACATTGAGTAGAAAACACACACACACAGGGAGAGACATGGCGAAGGGAAGACAAGAGAGAAACAAAGAAAAAGAAGAGAAAAACAAGCAAAAGAAATGTCACCTTCCTGTGGAAGCCAGACACAGCTCAGGCTATACAAATAAGGGGGCTGTTCTCTTCTCAAAGGATTGATTCTGCATTCATGTCAGTTACAGGAGGGGAACATTACTTAAAACACAAAGACCTGACACACGGGCTCCTACGAAGTCAAGAGGAGTGATTGTGTCGGGCTGGAAAATGAAGAATCTGAGCACAGGAGAGAAAAGGAGCTTAAGGCAGACGCTGGCATTTTCTTAACTCAGAGACTCCATCCCTCATCCCAGCTGCAGAGCGCAGGGTTTGGAGTCTGTTGGATCTTAGAGCTGCTGGACTAGCGGGGAGCAAAGGTA
This sequence comes from Lepilemur ruficaudatus, assembly GCA_963574885.1. Lineage (NCBI taxonomy): Eukaryota > Metazoa > Chordata > Mammalia > Primates > Lepilemuridae > Lepilemur > Lepilemur ruficaudatus. The sequence continues at coordinate 7,410 of CAUYRT010012040.1, read as the reverse complement.
TCAATGTGACAGGGATGGGGCAGAGATGGGCTACACTGGGGCATCAGGAGACCTGGGTGAGGGTCCCAGCTTTGCCAGAAATCACCATCATCACCAACATCATCCTCATCATTTATGATTTCCTGAGCACCTGCTATGTGCCAAGAACTGTGCTAGGTCCCTGTGCTATCTCCTTTGATTTGCATACAAGCCCTATGCGCTACATGTTTTTGCCCCCATTGCTGCTGGAGAAGCTGGGTCTTGGGGGAGTTATGCCACTTGCCCTGGTTCACAGAGGCAGGAAGCAGTGGGACCAGGATGCACACACATACCTGCCTGACTCCAAGTCCTGCGCCTTCCCTGTGCCACAGGTTACACTTTAACACCGTGCTCTGTGACTTGGGCAAGTCAGAGCTCTCACAACAGTAAAGCCACTAAGAAGCCGGGTCCAATCCCTCTCTGTCTTAGAGGAGGAAGAACTGGAAGGGCAGAGCCTGTGTGTGTTCTCTGTGTATCTCCCAGTGCCCGATTCCTGGCCTGTGCATGCGGTCCACAAGAGCCTCCTTCCGTAGTGGAATAAAAGGGTAAACGCGGTGTTAACTAGAGCTGCCCTAACAAATGTCACGAACTTAATGTAAAACAACAGCAAAGCAGTCTCTCACAGATCTGAAGGCTAGAAATCTAAAGTCAAGGTTTGGCGGAGCATGGTCCCTCTATCGGCCCTGGGGGAGAGTCCTCCCTTATCTCTTCATAGCTTTGGTGGCTCTCGGAAACCCTTAGCTTTCCTTGGCTTGCGGCTTCAGCGCTTCTATCTCTGCCTCCATCATTGCATGGCCTTCTGTTGTGTCCTCTTCTCTTCTTATAAGGACACCATCCATTGGATTTAGGGCCCACCTCAATCCATCCTGATCTTATCTTAATTAGATCTGCAAAGACCGTATTTCTAAATAGGGTCACATTCTGAAGTTCCAGGTGGATGGGAATTTTGGGGGATGCCATTCACACCATTACACATGGTTCAGGGGGAGGGCTCCAGCTCCTATGGTAGCACAGAACTGAGACTAGAACACCCCAGTCCTTGACTCTCACTCCAGTGCTCCTATGACCACACTGTCCCCTCCAACTCCAGGCTTTTTATACTGCATTGTGGTATTTATAAGGCCTGAAAAAATCTTAAGAAGAGGATCATGATGAAGCCACTTTCCATGTGATCTGTGCCTTTATTTGAGAGGAGAAAAGACCAATATTAATTAAGTACTCACTATACCCAGGAACTGTGCAGAGGACTTTTCACACACATTCTCCCAACCACCCTACAGAGCAGAGGTTGGCAAACTTTTCAGAATGGGGATGCATAGTAAAGATCTTACGCTTTGTGGGCCATGCAGCCTCTGCCCCAGCTACTCAGTTCTGCTTCTGAAACACACCAGTAGTCATAGACAATATGCAAAAGAATGAACACAGTTATGTTTCAATAAAACTGTATTTACAAAAAGACACAGCAGTATGGATTGCTGTTTCCCGTTTTAGATATGAAAACTCAGAAGTCGGTTTTGGAGTTAGGATTTGAATCCAGGTAGGTTCAACTCCAGAACCCGCACTCTTTCTCCTACATGAAGTTCTTCCAAAACTCAGTCGTCTTATCTGTAAAATGGGAACAGTATCTGTCTCACTCCATAGATTATTATGTGGATACAGTAACCTGACACAGAGCAATGTGTTTTCCAAACTCTAAAAGCCAAAGCAAATTTGGAAATTTATTCACTGTTTACTCACTCAACAGAGAGTTGAGCACCTACTGCATGCCTGGCACTGAGCTGATCATTATTATGTCTTTTCTTTGGCCTTGCTATGCCTCTGTTTCTGTACCTATGAAATGCAGACATTGCCCAGAATGTTTCCAGGCATCTCTCCAGCTCTGACATCCTCATTCTTTTTTTCTGATAATACCGATTTCGAAACGGAGTCAGCCAGACCTCAGCAGGCTGGGTGAGGCTGCCACCCCCTCATTACCTGACTGGTCAAGTGCAAATGTGTCATCTGGGTTCCATTTGGCCGAGTCAGCGTCAGCCTCAAGCGGGGGAAGCATGAGGCAGGGTGGCTGGGAACAGATGCTGAGATGACCTGCGGTTAATAAACGCCAGGAGGGGGCTGTGTCACTCATAGAGAGGTGTGAACGGATGACGCAAAGCAGAGACAGTGACAAGCCCCCCACAATGCAAAATAATCATTCTCTGGTAACAACTAGCAACCTTGTTTCCTGAGCTCCCAGGGAAGGAGGAACCCAGGACTGCCTCTCTGTAGGAATCCAGTTTCTTCTGCCCACCTTGCCTTGGGGTTTAGGGAGCCTTCTCAGCACCCAACAGCATGGGCCCCGGTGCAGGACAGTAAGTGAGAGGGCAGGTTTTTCTGGAGCCAGATTGCCTTTAGGTGGAATCCCAGCTTCATTCACTGTAAGAACTTGGGTGATTCCCTTACACACTGAGGCTCCACTTTCTCTTCTGAAAAATGGGGATATTACAACCTAGTTAGCAGAGTTAGCATGAGAAATAAATTAGATCATGTATGTTAACTGCCTGGTACACAGTAAGCGCCCAAGAACTGGTAATCATTACTACCATCTGAGTGTCCCTCAACGTTGCAAGAACCATGCCTTCAGAATGTAAGCAGCTCACTGTGGGAGAAGGGACGCGGGATCTGGGACCCCACATGCTCTATTTTACTCATTGAAAATGTTTCATTGCTACCTAATTTGCTCTGGGCGCTGAGCTGGTTCATGGGAGACACAGGAACAGGAGTGACATAGCATGTGCTAGGGAGGCAGAAAGGAAGTAACCTAGCAACATCCGTGGGGCCACAGGACGGTAAAGCAGAGGCTCCCACCCAGGCCTTGGAAGTGGGGGCCCAGAGAAGGCTTTTTGGAGGAGGCAATATTGAGCTTGAGGCATAAAGGATGGACAGGGGCTGTTGAGAGACCAGTTAAAGATAATCTAGGTAAACTGTCAGCACAGTGCCTGGCACACGGTGACTGCTCTATAAGGATTAGTGGACAAAAGGCTTCCAGGGGAGGGACAGGAGCGAGCTGGCACAGGCCACACGGAGCTATTCAGCGATGGGAAGGCTACCTCCCGCCTCCCCAGTGTATCCCGCTGCCTCTGCAGGAAGACAGACTGAGGAGGGATGGCCGCTTCCTGGGGTGGCTGTGGAGGGAGTCGCGCTTCCAGGGGAGGGGATGCACATCACGGCGACAGCAACAATAACCAGGGCGGATATCTACTGAGAATTTATGGCGTGAGACCTTTGGCTTAACATAGACCATCTCATTTAATTCTTGCCATAGCCCTATGGGATCGTGCTATTATCTGGATTTTTTTTGTTGCTGTTGTTTTTGTTTCTGATTTTTAAATTTGAATGGAAATGTACATACTCGCACACACGATTTGGCCCTTACGGAGGTGAGGGGACTGGCAGTGAGGCCTGGTGACAGAGCTGGCCTCCACCCTGCGTGTGTCCGACTTCAGCATCCTTGGTGTCCTGCCTTCCTCTTTAAGATCGCTTCCCTCCCCCAGAGGTTCTGGGACCGGTGTTCCAAATGACACTTAGCATGCTCCTTCCTCCAGCAATTACGGTTTGCACTAATTTGGGCTGAGATATATATTGCTGTGCAGAGTGGTCTCATGGCTTCCTCGTGAGCGCCTTGTGCCTCTGCGTAGCTTGGAAGCTTCCTGAATGCGGAGAGTCCTCACTGCTATCCCCAGGCGTTGGGCGAGCTGCAGCTGCGCACTGAGTAAGGACAGGTGCTGAGGGAAGGCGAGGGGGGAATAAGGCTCACCAGCTGTGCGGTCTCAGGAACAAAGAGAAAATGACTGTGATGTCCTTTGTCCATATGTGAAATGCAGACAATAATATTCAACTCTCAGGGTGATGGAGCAGGATTCAAAAAGTTAAATGATACGAAAGCACCTCATCACCCAGGCCCAAACGGTACACTCAATAAAGAGCCGTTGTGTTTTGGGAATGCATTTGTTCATTTAGCAAATATTTATCCAGCACTCACCAAGGGAGATTAAGTGCAGGCATATCTTGTTTCATTGTACCTCCAGATATGGCTTTTTTTTTTTTTTCCTAACAAACTGAAGGTTTGCAGCAGCCCTGCACTGAACAGGTCTATCGGTGCCCTTTTTCCAACAGCACGTGCTCTCTTTGTGTCTATGTGTGACATTTTGGTAACCCTCACACTATTTCAAACTTTTTCATTATTATTATATCAGTTATGGTGATCTGTGGTCAGGGATCTTTGATGTTCCTATTGCCATTGCTTCCGGGCACCACAAACCATGCTATATAAGGCAGTGAACCTAGTTTATACATGTTGTTTGTGTTCTGACTGCTACACCGCCCAGCTGTTCCCCCATCTCGCTCCCTCTCCTCAGACCTCCCTATTCCCTGTGAAACAGCAATATTTCAATTAGGCCAATGAATAACCCCTCGATAGCTTCTGAGTGTTCAAGTGACAGGAAGAGTCACACATTTCTCACTTTAAATCAAACGCTGGAGATGATTAAATGAGCAAGGGAGACACATCGGAAAATGAGATAAGTCAAAAGCTGGCCCTCGTGTGCCGAACAGCCAAGTTTTGAATGGAAAGGAAAAGTTCTTGAAGGAAATTATTAATAAAAAAAGTGCAACTCCAGTGAACACATGGATGACAAGATACCAAAACAGCTTATTGGTGATATGGAGAAAGTGATTGGGGTCTGGATAGAAGATCAAACCATCTTCAATATTCTCTAAACCAAAGCCTAATCCAGAGCAGGGCCCTACCTGTCTCCTACACTATGAAGGCTGAGAGAGGTGAGGAAGCTGTAGAAGAAAAGTTTGAAGCGAGCAGAGGTTGGTTCATGAGGTTTAAGGAAAGAAGCCGTCTCCGTAACATAAAAGTGCAAGGTGGAGAAGCTGCAGCAAGTTCTCCAGAAGATCAGGCTAAGATCATTGGTGCATGTGGTTACACTAAACAACAGATTTTCCATGTAGGCAAAAATCGTCTTCTACTGGAAGATGATGACATCTAGAACTTTCATAGCTGGAGAAGAAAAGTCAATCCCTGACTTCAAAGCTTTAAAGGAGAGGTTGACTCTCTTGTTAGGGACTAATGCAGCTGATGACTTTAAGTTGAATGATGCTAAATCTACTCTTCCTGTGTTCTATAAGTGGAACAACAAATCCTAGGTGACAGCACATTTGTTGATAGCATGGTTTACTGAATATTGTAAGCCCACTGTTGAGAACTACTACTCAGAAGAAAGATTCCTTTAAAAACATGAATGCTCGTTGGCGATGCACCTGGTCACCCAAGAGCTCTGATGGAGATGTCCAAGGAGATTAACATTGTTTTCGCTCCTGCTAACACAACATCCATTCTGCAAGCCCATGGATCAAGGAACAGTTTTGACTTTCAAGTTGTATTATTGAAGAAATACATTTCACAAGGCTATAGCTGCCATATATAGTTATTTCTCTAATGGGTCAAAGACAAAGGAAATTGAAAACCTTCTGGAAAGGATTCGCCATTCTCGATGCTATTAAGAACATCTGTGATTCATGGGAGGAGGTCAAAATATCAACATTTACAGAAGTTTGGAAGAAGTTGATTCTAACTCTTACGGATGACTTTGAGGGGTTGAAGACTTCAGTGGAGAAAGTAACTGCAGAGGTGGCGGAAACAGCAAGAGAACCAGGATTAGAAGTGCAGCCTGAAGATGTGACTGAACTGCTGCAATACCGTGATCCAACTTGAATGGCGTTGCTTTTTATGGACGAGCAAAGTGGTTTCTTGAGATGGAGGCTACTCCCGGTGAAGATGCTCTGAACATGGTTGAAATGACAACAAAGGATTTAGAATATTACATAAACTTAGCTGATACAGCAGCAGCAGGGGTTGAGAAGATTGATTCCAATTTTGAAAAAAGCTCTAGTGTGGATAAAATGTTTTCAAACAATAGTGCATGCTCCACAGAAATCTTTCATGAAAAGAAGAGCCAATTGATATGGCAAATTTCATTGTTGTCTTGTTTTAAGAAATTGTCGCCTGAGCTTGGTGGCTCATGCTTGTAATCCTAGCACTCTGGGAGGCTAAGGTGGGAGGATCACTTGAGCTCAGTAGTTTGTTCGAAACTAGCCTGACCAAGAGCGAGAACCCATCTCTACAAAAAAACAGAAAAATTAGCCAGGCATGGTGATGTGTGCCTTTAGTCCCAGCTACTCAGGAGGCTGAGGCAGCAGGATCACTTGAGCCCAGGAGTTTGAGGTTGCAGTGAGCTATAATCGATGCCACTGCACTCTAACCTGAGTAACAGAGGGAGATCTTGTCTCAAAAAAAGAAAGAAAGAAAAAAAAAAGAAATTGCAATAGCCACCAAAACCTTCCGCAACCACCATCCTGATCAGTTAGCAGCCATCAACATCAGGGCAAGACTCTTCACCAGTAAAAAGATTAGGAAACCCAGAAGGCTCAGAAGATCATTAGCATTTCTAGCAATAAAGTATCTCTTAATTAAAATGTGTACTTAATTTTTTTTAGTAATGCAATTGCACATTTAATAGGCTTCAGTATAGTGTAAACATGCCTTTTATATGCACCTGGAAACCGAAAAACTACTGTGACTTGCTTTATTGTGATATTCCTTTTATTGCAGTGGTCTGGAATCAAACCCACAATATTTCTGAGGTATGCCTGTATACAGAAAAGAGTACACCCAGTGCAGTGACTCACACCTGTAATTCCAGCACTTTGGGAGGCTGAGGCAGGCGGATTGCTTGAGACAGGGAGTTTGAGGTCAGCCTGGGCAACACAGTGAGGCCCCCCTACCCGGTCTCTACAATAAAATAATAATATTAATAATAAAAAAAATCAGTCAGGAGTGGTAGCTTATGTCTGTAGTCCCAGCTACTCGGGAGGCTGAGGAGCGAGGATTGCTTGACCCCAGGAGTTTGAGGCTGCAGTGAGCTACAGTTCAGCCACTGCACACTAGCCTGGGGGACAGAACAAGATTCTGTCTCTGGAAAAAAAAAAAAAAAAAAAAAAGAGCAAAACAGACATAGGCTTTGTCCTCCTGGAACTCACAGTTACTTATTGAAACCGAGTGACTCAGCAAGCCCCTGTCTTAACGTCAACGTGAACACGTGTTCCTATACGTAGGCCCATGTCTATGTTATATGCGTATCTGTGCCTGTATGTCGTTATCCGTGATATCCATGCCTATGCCTACACCCATGTCTATAGTGACAAACGTGACAGATGCTTTAAAAATACCAGGCCCTGTGAGAGCACACGGCAGAGGGCCAACCTAATCCAGGAGTTGGTGGTGGGAATGAGGGTGAGGCAGGTTTCCCTGGAGAGTGTCAGGCCCTGGAGCCAAACCGGCCTGTGGCC
>CAUYRT010012039.1:0-12607 GCA_963574885.1 Lepilemur ruficaudatus | reverse complement strand
CATACATCTAAACTTCGGTCTGGGGGAGCCATTAATAACTCATTTGTCACTCATCACATCTATCCCTATGGGAAGAGTGCCTGAACTATGAAAATATCTTGTCCTGGGATCAGGGAAATAGACCATTGGAGCCATTTCCGTGTTTTTTTTTTTTTGAGACAGAGTCTCACTCTGTCACCCTGCGTAGAGTGCAGTGGTGTCATCATAGCTCACTGCAACCTCCAACTCCTGGGGATCAAGTGATCCTCCTGCCTCAGCCTCCCTAGTAGCTGGGACTACAGGTGCATGTTACCACGCCCGGCTAATTTTTTCTATTTTTGGTAGAGATGGGGTCTTGCTCTTGCTCAGGCTGTTCTCAAACCCCCAACTTCAAGCAATCCACTTGCCTTGGCCTCACAAAGTGCTAGGATTACAAGTGTGAGCCACTGCATGGGGACTCTTTTCCTATTTATTAATGTTATGGCTTTAAGAAATGACTAATTTGATCAGATGTGATGACGGGTTAGAGACACTAAAAAGATGCTGTCTTTAATTTCTTTGAATAATTTAGGAGCCATATTCAATCTGAATATATCTTTCATTATGAAGGAGGAAATCGACAAAAGTTAACCATATGCTTCTGCTCCGGTTTTTGGAAGAGATACGCCAGCAATTAGATGCTGGTGGTGAAGGATTTTTCCACAAGTTATGGGGTTCCTGTTACAGTTCTCCATACAATACAGGGCTTTATGCTGTTTTAACAGTTGTAGTCTGAAAACTATGCTGTTTTTGTATTCTGCCTGTTTTGCCCTCTTTTAACCACTCGAGCTGGCTGGGTATTCAGCAATTTCTGTGTTTAAGGCCTTTTACCCAGCTGCTTAACTTAACCGATTTTATCACCTTTGCTTCCCACTGATTTTTGGGTTAGCTTCCCAGAGATTTGCTCTGAAGGATTTGGATTAAAACTGCTTTCTGGGTAGAAGATTTTTATTAATAATATTTCATTTCAATGTTTCCCCAAGCTTTGCTGCCTTTTGCTTGTTTGTTTGTTTTTGTTTTTGTTTTTTTGTTTTGCTTCACAAGTTTAGGGTGACTTCTTTCCTTATTTTCATTCAGTATCTAAAACATATATCCCACCACAAATGGTAAGGTTATTTTGTTTTGCTTATTTTTTCCCCAACATGTGCAGACATGATAATGCTATGATTACCAAGGGGAAATAAGGAAGCTGATGACAGCACTGCTATAGTGGGTCTGTTCTCCATCCTCACGGCCTTCACCGCACCCTTCTCAGGTGCACTGTTGAACATGGGCTGCGGGGCGTGCAGATCGGGGTCCAAATCCTGGCGGCACTACTGACTAGCTCTGTGGCCTTGGGGAGTCTAAGTGCTCTGCTTTGGTCCACGTAGGCCACGTTATGCTGCAGTAACAATCTCAAAATGTCAGTGGCTTAAAGCAAGAAAGGTTTATCTCTTGCTCAAGAAACGTCTGAGCAGGGCAGCTCCCCAGCACAGCTGTTCTCAGTATTAACCCTCCACGTCTGCACTGCTTTCCTGGGTCACCATGGCAGAGGAAAGGTTAAGTGGAGAATTAAGCATCAGCAACTAATTTTTCCTCTCCAGAAGTAACAACATCACTTCCGCTCACTCTTCATTGGCCACAATCCATATGACCACAGCTAATATCAATACGGCCGAGAATAGCTCCCCACCCCCGTGTGCCCAGAAAGAAACCGGAACTGGACACTGGAGAGCAATGTCACATCCTCCACCCTCATTTCCCTCGTCAGTCAAATGGGTATAATGCCTCCCGTGAAGGGTTGTTGTGACAAGTCAATTAGACAATGTCTATAAAATGCTTAGAATTAAAACTACAGACAGGCAAATGACTGGTAGCATTTATTATACATGTTAAAATGTAATAGCATGCACATAATTTTAGTCTATTTCGCATGAAGGGAAAGCGGAAGGAATGATATCAATAGCTCTGCGCAGCATTTCCAATGAAAGCACCGTCATCTACAACGGCCATTTGAGCCACCTGAGTTCAGGATATAATTCTTTGTATCACGCAGAGAGAAGAGTGAGAAGGACATAACAAAATGTTAGCAATGGTTATCTCTAGTTGTGAAATCATGAGTAATGTAGTTTATACTACTTCGTATTAATAAATTCTGGTTTCTCTGAATTTTGTACCTTGAGCATGTATTATTCAGAATAATAGCTTATTATGTGCCAGGCTCCCATTTTAGTTTTCACAATACATTATGATGTCTATGTTATTGTTATCCCCATTTTACGATTAAGGAAATGAAGAGGTTAAGTAACTTGCCCAAATAATGACTGGCAGAGTCAGGATTTGTGCATGAATCAGAAAATAATAAATATTTTTATTTATTTATTTATTTATTTGAGACAGAGTCTTGCCCTGTTGCCCGGGCTAGAGTGCTGTGGCATCAGCCTATCTCACAGCAACCTCAAACTCCTGGGCTTAAGCGATCCTTCTGCCTCAGCCTCCCGAGTAGCTGGGACTACAGGCATGCACCACCATGACCAGCTCATTTTTTCTATATATATCTTTAGTTGTCCAGCTAATTTCTTTCTATTTTTAGTAGAGATGGGGTCTCGCTGTTGCTCAGGCTGGTTTTGAACTCCTGAGCTCAAACGATCCACCTGCCTTGGCCTCCCAGAGTGCTAGGATTACAGGCATGAGCCACCACACCTGGCCAGAAAATAATAAATATTTTTAATAGCACAACGTGATATTCATGACCCCAATATTAAGTGCGCAGCATGTGCCAGACATTGTACTAGGCCCTATGAGGGATACCAAGAGGAAGAAGATACAGCCTCAAGGACCTTACCATCTGTTTGGGGAGGTAAGCCACATGCATATACAAAACAGTTTATGCTACAAGTCAGTAAATCAGAGACAATTATTCCAAGGAAGAGACGTGGTGTTTGTCATACTCAGGACCCATCATAGACTAGCCACTTGATACTTATTTGCTGAATGAGTAAATGAATAAAAAGAATTTCAGAGCATCTGATTTTACCAATGAGAAGATGAAAGTCCAAAGAGGTTACTTGGCTTGCTAGGATCACACAGCTATTTGGTGGGTGGATGGGGACAGCCTGTTAGTCTCCTGCTTTCTTCCCTAGTGCATTGCACCAGCTTCCCCAGGGGAGAGACTAACTTTGGGATGGAGAAGTTCAGGCAGGCTTCTGCTTTGCCCTGTCAGACTTGGTGACATAGCCCTGATTCATTCTGCATCACCAGGGCCTGAAATGTCTCTTCTCAAGGTCACCCATGACCTCCACGTTGCTTCGCCCGTGGGCACTGCTCCATCTACACAGTACTTGACCTTTCAGTGGCATCCAACACAGTTGATTACTTTCCCCTTCTGGAAGGACTGTCTCCTCCAGGCTTCTGTGACAGCACAATGACTTGTTTCTCTCTTTCTTCATTGTGCGCTCGGGTCTCCTTTGCTGACCTCTCCTTTTCTAGCTGACCACTCAATGCTTGCGTTCCTCAGAGATTAATCTCTTCTCTATCAATATGCCCCACGTAATTCCAACCAGTCCCCGTCGTCCAACTGTCACGTGTTATGCAAATGACATGCAAATCTGTAGCTTTCCCTCAGTTACAGATTCTTATATCTAAATGCTGACTTGACATTTTCACTTGAATGCCTAATGTGCATCTCAGATTAGTTTCAAAACCCGAATCTATTTTCCCCCACTTTTCCCATCTCAATAAATGGCATCAGAAGCCTCCGAGTTGGTCAAGACAATAACCTAGGAATCATTCTTGAGTGCCCCCTTCCCTGAGCTGTCACATCCTACCCAGCGATGATTCCTCTTTGCTGCCTCCAAACTATGTGTCCAAATTTATTCATACTCTTCCATCTCCACCACTCTCATCCTAATTCTTGCTTGGACAATTTCAACAACTCTCAGCTGGCTACCTGCCCCTATTCTAATTCATTCTCCCATGACAATGAGAATTATCCTTTTACAATGTACATCAGATCCTGCCCCATTTCATTTAAAATAAGATCCAGCTCCCTACCTGGAGCATCTGGCATTTGTCAGCGTCTCTGACTTCCCACACTCCTCCCTCCTCAGTCACTTGAGTTCCTTCCTGCTGCAGTGCCTTCTCACATGCTCTTCTTTCATCTGGAATGTTCTTCCCGTGGTGTGCTGGAAATGGCTCCTCCAGGCTCGCCGGAGCCAAATGTGCCCAGCTCTTCCCAGCTCTGCATTCGCTGATGTCATGCAGATACCTAGAAATTAGCTGTTGTACATTTAAACCACAAAAATCAGCAAAACTACATAGAGGGCATGATTTTTCCTCTTTTAAGAGTCAATTAATTTTCCCTAAACACCAGGGTTTTAACTCAAATATTACTTTTTCAGTGAGGGTTTCTTTTTTACTCTATAACTAAATGGTATCCTCTCCCACTTCTAGTCAAGGCCTATCACATCACCTTGCTAACTTTCCTCGTAACACAACGTAGACACTACCCCTATTTGTGTACTTGATTGTCTCTTCCACTAAAAATTGAGCTTCATGAAGGCAGGGAGAATGTCTATTTTGTTCACTGTTATCTTTCTAGCACCTAGAATAGTGGCTGGCACATAGTAAGTGCTCAATAAGTATATGTTGAATTTTGAAGAATCAACTCCTGTCTTGCTTCCACCAGTTATCCTCACTCTGATCCTGGCCTGTTTCCCCTGGATTCATCTCAACTCTTCCGTCTCAGATGTCATCACTGCTGATTCCACAGACAGTACAGAGCTCATCAACTTGCTGCCCCTCACCCCAACACCTACTTACACCGTACTTTCCTTTCTTCTCACCCTAGGAAATAGTCTCATATTATTAACTACCTGCTGCACAAAGATAAGTGCCCTACTTCCTTTATCATCAGGATATGACAGGCTGATGAGTTTCTAAGATCCCTCTTTTTTCATTTTGAGCCCCCCTCCTACCTCCTGTCTATCCTCTGGCCTTGTTCTTACCTAGTTATCTTCTTTATGCTCTGTAATGCCAGATTCTTTCTCCCTCATGGCTCCTCTCTCCCAGCCTGTAGCCCTGTACAGGTCAAGCTTATCCTATAAAACAAGCAGAGAAATTCCTTGACTTCCAGCCTCTGTCACCTCTCCTTGACCATTAGCCTTGGTGAGCATTATAAACACCTGCTGTCTCCACTTGCTTACCTCCCAGCCCTTCCTCTGGCAGCTAAAATCCATCTTCTCCTGCTACATCCTGACAGAAGCTCCTTCCAGTGTAAAACCTATAAGGTTATTACTTGTCCAGGAAGTGGCAGAACTTATTTATTTCAGGCAACTTGACTCCAGAATTCCATGTTGTTATTCACTATGTCTTACAGCTTCCCTTTTCTTCTCACCCAAGACTCTTTCCCTAAGCAATATCATTCGTGGCCTTGGTTTCAATTTCACTTATTACCTGAATTATTCTAGAATCTATACTCCAGTCACCATGCTTAGATCAGTCTCTCAGGCGTTAATTCAACTCACTCAAGCATGCATTCAGTCAGCATCTTAATATATAACAAGCCCTATATTAGACTATAAAGAAGAATTATGACACAGGCTTTTACCTAGGAAGTTCACAGTTTAGTGCAGGAGCTAAACACATACACGAAAAATGACAAAACAGTGTACCAAGGGCAAATATCACAGTAGGCAGAAGGGCAACAGCAGCAAAGAAAAGGGACACAGCCCTTTCTCCTGAATTTCAAACCTGTATAGACAACCCACTAACGTGGAATCTACTCTGCCTACCCACAGACACCTCAAACTCAGCATATCCTGCCAAACTGCTTCTTCCTGTGTGTTCCATCATCTCGCTCTTAATGTATTCATTAATTTAACTGGTATCTTTTGAGTATCTATTACATGCTAAGCCCCTACAGTATGTATTTAGGGATATGACGGTAAATAAAAGGAGTTAGTCCTTCCATCAAAGAGCCTACAATCTAATTGGGACAAAAATGTATATAAATAAATGATTATAATGCAACATCTTAATCGCTATAACAGCATGGCCATAGTTTGCTATTGAAGCACTTAGGAGGAACATCTCATCCACCCCTTGACTGGATTGCTCAAATGTAGGTCAAGAAAGTGGTTTTTGACTTAGCGTGATTTGAGTAAGACATTTGAAAGAGTTTCTCATTATATCTTTTGAACAAGATAGAAATTTGGCCAGACATAGCTGGTTGGAAGACCATTAACTGAGTGTTGTTGATGAATGAATTGGTACAAACTTGGGCAGGGGGGTGTCTTCAACGGCATAGCAGGGAGTCCCATATTGAGCCCCATCTGGTGCAATGTTTTCATCTGTGGCTTAAATGTAGACATAAAGGATGTGTTTGTCAGCGTTTCGGGCGAAACCAAGCTTGAAGAGAAAGCTAATGTTTGTTGACAGTATCAGAAAAAATAACTCTGGACAAATGGATGGGAAGAAAGAAGCAAGAAGGGATTTAAATGCAAAATCCTACAGTTTAGTTTCCATATTCAAATTGACAAACACTAGATGAAATAGATATGACTTAATTGCTTATTAAAAAATGTAAAACTTTGGAGTATAAGTTAGTTATACAAGAGTGGAAAAAGAAGAAAGGGGAATGTTTTGGGTTCCTCTGTATTACTGTCCTGGTCAGGCCACAGGAGGAGTTTTAAGGACCACGTAAAAGAGCAAAGATGACAAACTGATTTGGGTTCAGATGCAGTTATCAGGATAGTGAGGAACCGCTGAAGGAAATGAGAAATTTTCATTCGGAAAGGACAAAAGAGGAAAGGTAAGAATTGTCTCCTAAAGGCTTCTCTGTCCTCTTAGTTAAATGAATTACAACAAAACAAAACTCCCCCGTACTTATTCTGTGTAGGTCCAAAGGGCACTACAAATAGGTGGAAGGAAATCTTTGGCTCAATAAAAGGAAGACTTTTCTGATAATTAGAGATGAGTGATGTGAAATGGGCTGCCTTTTTGAAGAACTGGATGTCTTATCTCTGAAAGTTGCAAGCAGAGGCTAGAGAGTGTTGGGTACCTGCTTCAGTTGGGTAGTCAGGCTAAATAACATCCAAATATCCTGCTAACTCCACGTATCTTTGGCTCTTGTGGGAGGATCAAAGAGGAAGAGGCAGAGTCTGCAAACAGCGAAGGAGAGACTTTGTGCACACGTACCTTGGAAGACGCGTGTTGTTTGCTCAACCATCTGTGCGCACAATTGGCAACCACTGTCAGTGCTGTTCTCTGTAAATGCAAAGCACATGACCTGGATAAAACGTGCACAAGTAGTCAACCAATAAAATAAATGACAGTGTGTTAAACATATTCATATGTTTAAATAAGAAACCAGTTCAATTACAGCTCAAGAACACTTTTATAACCTGCTGTGAAAGATGGGTTGATTTTTAAAATTGTTTGGTCTTTGTGAAGAGCAGAAGGAAATTAAATACACATAGCACTATTTAAACAACATCAAGGCTAGATTCAAGAAAACAAAAGGCAGGAAATTCAAAGTTGAGGTGTGATGTGTTATCCTTCATTCCAGCTGCTATGTCCGTTCACAGTGACAGCTGAAAGGAAAATTGGAACACTATGTAGGCACAGTTTTAAAATATATTTACTTAAGAGACAGCATGGCAAAGATCTTTCATCTTATTTATGGGAGAAGGGATTAAACACTGACTCATCAGAGTGTCTTAAAAACATTTTACAAGTTCAGAAAATATTTGCTAATTCCTGTTTTACTTGCCATATGTAAATCAGCTGTGTTATTCAGAGGCAGATTTTCTAGAAATTGATTGAGTTAAGGGAATCTGTTAGATTTCTCTTTGATTTCTAAGGGATCGTGTTAAAATAAAGTGTTTGCATCTAGTGCTGTTGAAAGTGGCCATATAGATGGAGCAGAAAACTGCAAGAGAAAATGAAGACTAAGGGGGCATAAAATACAGGGATAACGCTACCCCTCCTTTTCAGCACTGGTCAAAAGAGAAGGACGTGACCGAGATGTGGGCATATTTGCCTGCCCTGCCATGCAATGGATGATGGAGTTTCCACTGTAGGACTGGCAGCAGCCGCTCATTGAGCTCAAAGTTTTGCTGTTACTTACGTGGCCTGAAACCCCTATCTTGCTTAACAAAGGGATAGGAGGGCATGTTTTTAGAAGCTGTAGACAGAAATGGTATGGAAGAATAAGAATACATTGGGTTTGAAATGAAAACAAATCAAAAGCCCCAAAACACATGTAGGGATAAGGCCTGAAGCAAGGACCAAAGAAAGATTTGTTTTGTTAAAAAAAAAAAAAAAAAAAAGAAGGATGTCATTAACCTGGAAGGACACATGCATTGAGTCAGCCAGTCCTAGGAATGGATTTGCCTTGATCTATCCAGAGCCTTCGTGGGATGCATCCGCCTCCTTAGCATGATGTTCAAGGCCACTCGCAAGCCATCCCGACGGGCCTTTGAGGCTGCTTGCCCTCATCCTGCCAGTCCTCTTTTCCACACACTGGACTGTGCACACGTCAGACTTCGCTGACATTGCTGATTCTGCCTGGAACGTCCTTCTATCCTTTTCTGCTCGACAGTTCATCCTCAGGGTGATCTCAAATGCCACAAAGCCTTCTCTTCCACCTGCTCCGAGGCCAGGCACTGTTGTATTGTTACTTGATTCCCTATTGTCCTCGCATGGTAAACTGAATGCTCCTCAAGGCTTACAAGCATGTGTTTTAGATTATTTGTTTATTCTCAGCATATTTGTTTTCATATTTTCAATAGTCAGTGGAGTGCCCGGTGCATAGAAGGAGTGTTCCATAGACTCCAGATGAATAAATCAATGATAATGGTAAAAGAGTTGAGTTTATTATCCTTTAGTAGCACCTAGTTACAAGGAAAATATTGGTATTATATTCAATGGTTTTTGTTTCAAATAATTAAAGCAAGTTCCTTAAGACAACACTTTCTGGACTTTATTTACTTTTTTCAAGTATCAAGATGGCCATTAAAATAATACGTGGTAAGCGTTTAAGAAAGAAACTCTTGGGAGGGCTGGGGCAAGTTTAGTAATGTGGCGGTGCCATGAGGAAGGATTCTAAGATGGTGCAACATGCTGTGGACTCAGAGATGCACTCCACTTCAAGGGAGGCCTTTCTCCCCAAGCACGTGACGTGGTCAGCAGGCAGCCTTCAGCTGTCAGCAACTCAGGGTTGCTCAGCTGCAAAGAGTCACCCTGCCTGTGGTCTTACCCTTCCTGGGGCAACCCTTAGCCAGTGACTGGGTGCAGGAGAAATAAAAAGCTCTATCATTTCAGCTCAGTGTGGGCTGCTCTGCTGGGTAATACTTGCTCTAGAGTTCCCCATCGGGTGGGCCAATATTATTTGGGTCTGCACTGTGGTTTGACTTCTCCCTCTGCCTCATCCTGCTTGCTCGTTTCCTTTCACAGGTATCAAAGAATTAACACCCCAAATCTGGAAGCAGCTGCTTTCGGAGAACACAACCTGCAACACACAAAAAGACCTGAAGTGTCTTTTCCTAGTTGGCCAACGAAGGGTTAATTCAGGGAGTCCCAGTTTAGGCTGAAATGCTCTCACCATTTGTGCCTAGGCTCACACTCACACAAGTTTATATTGCAAAGGGTCAGGTTGCGATAAAGAATATTGGTATCGTATTGTCATGTAGTACAATCAGATAGAAATAGTGTTATCTGTATCCAGTGAATCGCAGGATAAGTCCGCAATTTAGAGCACAGACTTGGTGATCAGCCAGACAGAACAGAAGAGTGGCTTTGGATATGTAGCTTAGACTCTGGGGCTCCATTCCCTTATCTGTAAAAATGGGAAGCAGTAGTACCCACCTCAAATGTATTCTGAAGAATGAATGGGATGATAGTAACACGTCTAAAGGCCTTATCACAGTGCCCGGCACAATGAAGAGTCATTGCAGCTGCTGCTACTGTCACCACAGCCGCCACCACCATCTGTTCTGCCCCCTCTAACCACAAAACCTTGATTGCTTTAGTTACTTCATGGAACTATCTAGTTGTACACAGTCACATATATAGAACAGGTCCATCGTCCCAAAAACTTCCCTTGTGCCTCTTTGCAATCAATATTTTCCCCAACCCCTAACCCCTGGCAACTGCTGACCTGATTTCTGTAACTATAGTGAATCTAGAATTCATATAAATCTTAAATTCTTATACAAGACTACATCATACATAGACTTCTGTGTTAGGCTTCGATCTTCAGCAAAATGCTTTTGAGATTCATTCATGCCATCCTGGTATCAATACCTTGTTTATATTGTGGAGTAGTATTCTGTTGTATGAATATGCCACAATTTGTTTATTCATTCACCAGCTAGCGAACATTTAGATTGTTTCTATTTTTTTGTTTTCGCAATTATGGACAAAGCTGCCTATAAGTCTTTGTGTGAACGTATGTTTCTATTTCTCTTGAAAATATATCAAGAAGTGGAAATGCTGGGTTTTATAGTAAGTGCTGTTTAACTTTACAGGAAACGTCTAACTTTTTTCCAAAGGAGCTGTACCATTTTGTATACGAGTCAGCAACTTATGGGAGTTCCAGGTGCTCTCCATCTCTGCCAACATTTTGTGTTGTCAGGTTGTTTAAAGTTTTTTCATTGTTTAAAAAAATCAGCCATTCATGCTATACAATGGTTATATAGCAGTACCACATTTTGGCTTTAATTTAAATTTTCCTGGTGATTAATGACATTGAGGACCTTTTTATGAGTTTTCATTTGCCATTTGTATATCTTCTTTGGTGGGGTAACTGATGAAATCTTTTACCAAATTTTATTGGGTTATTTGGCTTTCCTTGAGTTGTAAAATACTTTATATATACTAGATATAAACTGTTTATTAGATATGGGTTTATGCAAGTATTTTCTTTTGGGCAATGTCTTACTTTTAATTTTCTTAACAATTTCTTTGAAGAGCAAAAGTCTTATTTTGATGATGTACAATTTACTATTTTTCTTTCATGGTCTGTGCTTTTGGTGTCTTATCCTAAAGAACTTTTCTTACCCAAGGTTATAAAGACTTTTTTTTCCTATGCTTTCTTACATATTTAAAAAATAATTTTCGCTTTTATGTTTAGATGAATGATCCATTTAAAGGTGATTTTTTAAATATATAGTGGAAGATTTATTTTTTATAAGGGTATCTGATTGTTCCAAAACTATTTATTGAAGAGTCTGTATTTTTCCCCATTGAATTACTTTGGCACTTCTGTCTCAACTGAAGGCTATTTGTGACAATGTCTGGAGACATTTTTGTTTGTCACACGTGGGAGGTGCCACTTAAATCTAGTGGGTAGAGACCAGGGATGCTGTTAAAACATTTTGCAATGCACAGTACAGCTTCCAGAAAAAAATTACACAGCCCAAAATGTCAACAGTGCAACTGTTAAGAAAACCTGTATTAGGCTATTTCTGGACTCTGTTCTTTTTCATGGGTCTGTATTAGAGGTTGGCAAACTTTTACTTAGAGGGACAGAGAGTATTTTAGGCTTGTGGGCCACCTTGTCTTTAACATGACCTCTCAACTCTGCTGTTATAATACCAAAGCAGTCACAGACAACATATAAACAAATGGGAGTGGCTATGTTCCAATACAATTTTGCAAAAACAGGCAGCTAGTCTGTGGCTTGTGGTTTGCCAGTCCCTGATCCATATGTCTATATGTCTATCCTTATGCCAATATCGCATTTTGTGATTACTGGCTTACTTTATAGTAACTCTTAGAATTAGGTAGTATAAATCCATCACTTTTGTTCTTTTTTTTCCCCTTCAAAAATTTTTTGGCTACTCTAAGCCTTAGATTTTCCACATAAATTTTTAAAACAAACTTGTCAAATTCTACAAAAGTCTGCTGGGATTTTTGTTGGAATTGCCTTGAATCTATTGAACAAGTTGAGTGTTATGGAATGAATTTTGTAACCCCCAAATCCCTAACCCTACCCCCAGTACATCAGAATGTGACTATATTTGCTGATAAGGCTTTTAAAGAGGAAATTAAGTTCAAATGAGGCTGTTAGGGTGGGGCCCTAATCAAAGGACTGGTGTCTTCATACGAAGAGGAAGTGACACCAAGAATCTGCACATAGAGGAAAAAGCCACGTGAGGACACAGAGGGATGGTGGCTGTCTGCAAGCCATGGAAAGAGAGGCCTCGGGAGAAACCAAACCTGCCAACACCTTGATCTTGGACTTCCAGGCTCTAGAACTGTGAGAAAAAAAAATTTTTGTTGTTTAAGCTAACCAGTCTGTGGCATTTTGTTTTGTTTTAGCAGGCCTAGCAAATCAATGCCAGGAGAATTGCTTGAGCCCAGGAGTCGGGAGTTGGAGGTTGCAGTGAGTTGTGACTGTGCCACTGCACTCCAGTCTGGGCAACAGAGCAAGACCCTGCCTCAAAAAAAAAAAAAGATAAATTAAACTTCATCAAAATGAACAACCTTTGTGCTTCAAAGGATACCATCAAGAATGAAATAACAGCTCACAGAATGGGAGAAAATATTTCCAAATCATATGTCTGATAAGGGACTTATATCTAGAATATATAAAGAATTCTAATAA
>CAUYRT010012036.1:0-11470 GCA_963574885.1 Lepilemur ruficaudatus | reverse complement strand
AAATGTTGCTCAATTAGTTCCAATCTAATGGTGAGCACATGTGGTGTTTGTTTTTCCGTTGTTGTGATACTTCACTTAGAAGAATGGTCTCCAGTTCCATCCAGGTTAAGACAAAAGTTCACCTTTTTTTTTTTTTTTTTTATGGCTGAGTAGTACTATAAGGTATACATATGCCATATTTTATTAATCCACCCATGTATTGATGGGTGCTTGGGTTGTTTCCACATCTTTGCAATTGTGAATTGTGCTGCTGTAAACATTCGAGTGCAGGTGTCTTTTTTCCCTTTGAGTAAATACCCAGTAGTAAGATTGCTGGATCAAATGGTAGGTCTAACATACATGTCTTCTTGTAAACATATAATGCAATTCTGGTATTGGAAATGAAATTGCTTAGTCGTAAGATTCCCATATGTTTGCTTTTTCAAATTTATTCTGCCAATTTCACTGCCAGCAGTAGACTATGGTATTTTAAACAGTTGGAAAGCATTGCAACATTTTGTTCTGTGTTTTTTTGATATGTTAACCATTCTGGTGGGTACATAGTAACATTTGTATCCCTCCCTTTCTATACCATATGCCTTTTATTTTTAAAATGTTCTTGTGGTGTTGCATTGCTTTGTCTTGCATTGTACTAGTGGTTTGGTGGAGTTTTTCCTGGCCTTTGTTCAGCTGTGGCCCAGTCCAGTGTAGAATGTTTTTCGTAGTACTCACAGTACCAGGCATCCTTATCTCATTCAGAACTCAGAGTTAACTTTTTCAAATTTCACTATTTGTCATCTTTGTATTTTTGTTGTAGGTTTCTAAAGTACTTTTTTTTTGGTTTTTACTTTTTTATTGCTACATAATAGTTGTACATATTTGGGGGGTATGCATCATATTGCTGGTGATAATCTGGGTGCTGGCTATTTGTTTTTGGTTTTCGGTGGAGAAAGTGAAGCCAGATTGCTTCTACTCTGCCATTTTGGTGATGTTACCCTGTGAGGTAGATAGGATCTCTGGCTCTTCTCATCACAGGGGTTCCCTGCTTTGGTGCTGTCATGAGCAATCGCTATGCCGAGGAAGAAGGATAAGGGCTGGCATTCTATTTTGGTGTTGCCCCATCCTTAATCCTATCCCTAGCAACTGCTACACCTGGGGAAGGAAATGCTTTATTGATCTGGGAATTCCCCAGCCCAGGCATGATAGGATTTAGGAAGTGACCTAGAGTAATCTAAGCGTAATTATTATGCCACTAGCTTGAATGTGCATTGTGGTTCACACCCCACCCCCCACCAGGTGGGCTTTAGGAGAGGGAGCTCATATACACAGATGGAATTTTGAGGACACCTGTTGATCATTTGATAACATCCTGCACCTCCTGAGACCCCTTCCCCAAACCGAGCTAATAAAAGGAAAGAATCTGAGAATCAGTAAGAGAGTGGGTCAGTCAGTCAGTCAGTCTCTGTCCATTTGTGGAGCCACACACGTTTTGTTCTATAATAAACGGCTGCTCGTGTGACACTGCTTCCTCCCTGAGGTTATTCCGTCGCATTGGCCCTGCTGGTGATTTTTCCTAGCAGGGAGTCAGAGGACCAGGATAATAGTCTGGACTTGACACTTGGTGTGTCTAGTCATTTTTCAGCCAAGAGCACACCAAGCACCGAGGGCAACTGCCACCCTGACAATTCCACTGAAGTATTACTCTTTATTTGAAGAAAAAGATCAACCCCTATTTCTAGTTTACTAAGTGATAATATTATGAGTGGAGTAATTATTTATGAAGCGAATTTTCTGTATCTATTGAAATGATATGAACTCTGATTTCTGGTAATGTTATGAATTATATTGAATGTTTCTAGAAGCTAAATTACTCTTGTATTTTATGGATTCACCCACTTTTTTGGATGAATGTATTCCTTTCCTTACTGCCTATTTGCTTTTGTTAATATTTTATTAGCGATTATTCAATCTACCTTCACAAGAGTGATGTTACTTTTCTTTTCTTGTAATATATTTATTTGCTGTTGGTATCAGTATTACTGTGGCATCAAAATAATTTTTATGTGTTACCTCCTTTTTTGTTATCTGGATAGTTTTGTGTAAAATTGGTATCATTTGTTTTTTAAACATCTGGAAGAGTGTGAGGAAGCTATATGGGCCTAAGTTTATGGGTATATTTTTGCAGGGTTTTTTTTAAAAATAGATTTTATTTCCTTAATAGACATCAGACTTTCAGAATATCTATTACTTTCTTTATTTGTTTTGGTACATTGTGTTTTGTAAAATTAACACTTTCACAAAAATTGTCAAACTAATCGGCATAAAGTTGTTCCTGATAACCTCTGTCTTTCAAAAGTCTCTGCAGAATTCTTCTAGAATTATAAAAAATGCTAAAATTATAATGTTAGATAATAAAAAATCATGTTTTGATAACAAAAACACATAAAAACAATAAAAAGTTTATAATATATTTTAAGTGAATAGTGTTTTCAAATCCTTACTAATTAGATCATTTGTATATGGAAAAAAGAAGAAAACAGAGTGAGGCACACACATGCAAGGTGCACACAGTGAAGTCATAGTAAAGTTATCCCTGCATAATGGAAACACAAAAGTGCCTATCATTTTTTTATTACAGGGTTTTTTTCTTACCATAAACATGAAATGTTTCACAATGAGAGCAATGCTTCAAATTGAAACAAGAGGCTATAGTTTTGTCAGAATCTGCTTGAAAAGGAATTTAATTTTCTAAATCATATTTATAATTATTTGCTTAAATTCAATAATTTTATGTATTCAAAGGTCCTACAAAATGTACAAATATACTGACTTTTACTTCAAGATTTGTTTTCAGAAGACAGCAACAGTATTTCTCTTAATCTTTATCTACTTCTCTAATTTTTACTTTTATTAGAAAACACATTTAACACCATTTATTTATAGTGGTATGACAAATGCCTATGGTTATTTCTCACAATTATAATGTATTGTCATAAACAACTGTATAGTTAAAAAAGAGTATTCAAAAAAAACACTCTTTGTTCTTTATTATGAAATTCTCTACAGATGAAGAAGACATGATAACACAATGGGTTGCAAAATTGGGCTCTAAGCAAGTACCAGGAGATGAAAGTGGTGGAAAAGAGGAGAGCTGTATACACTTCTGAGTCTATTTCCGTCTGCTGTGATGATGTTAATGTATTATGTGGAGGTCCCTAAGACCAGAGCAGGTTCAGTGATTCACTAGAAAGAATCACAGAACTCAGAAGTTGTTATACTCAAGGTTGTGGCTTATTACAGCAACATTAAACAAATCAAAATCAGCAGAGGGAAAGTGTATGGGGCAAAGCCTGGAGGAAACCAGATGGAAGCTTCCAAGAGTCTTCTCCCAGAGAAGGCACATAGGGCACATTTAATTTTCCTAGCAAAAAGTTGTGACAACATGTGTAAAGTGTTTTCTATAGGGAAAGCTCAACTGAGAATCAGTATCCATGTTTTTTATGGGGGCTGGCATTGTAAGCATTCTATTTTATGTTCAACCTACAGACCAGGATAGACTAGCACCCAAAATTTGGTTTGGCTGTCAAGGCTGATAGTCACACACACACACACACACACACACACACACACACACACACCAAAAGAGTATGAAGAGGTTTACACTTACATAATGAAACTCTCTGGAGAAGACAGCAAGGTGGATCCGAAGCAGCTCCTAGAAAAGAGACTGGCTTGGGTTTTTATGGCAATTAGGGGTTGTGGCTGGCATGAGGGTTTTTATGGTGGGTTAGGGTTTGAAGTGAGGGTGAGGGTTACCAGAGTCAAAGAAGAGGGAGCACATATGCTTTCTAATTATCTTGCCAGAGGTGGGGCAGAAGGATAAGAAGAAAGGATACAGCTTAGAAACTGTCTGCAGTCAAACATTAAAATATGAAATCAAACCCTTTATTGCACCCTGCTTAGCACATATAAATATTCCATCCTCCTAGAAAGAAAGCAGATAATTCACACAAACCACAGTTTTAGCACAGTGAGCCAGTGTTATCATTGAGGAATATTTTATGTTAGTATAAGGATCTTTTTAACTACCAAGTTCCTAGTCACCAGCCAAAGGCCAACTTGACAAGCAGAACTTTGTTAGGTTAAGTGTCTCAGGCTTGCAATATTAACTCTTTTCTTTACATGTGTACACTGAAGTTTACATCTA
Organism: Lepilemur ruficaudatus; assembly: GCA_963574885.1. Classification (NCBI taxonomy): domain Eukaryota; kingdom Metazoa; phylum Chordata; class Mammalia; order Primates; family Lepilemuridae; genus Lepilemur; species Lepilemur ruficaudatus. The sequence continues at coordinate 7,284 of CAUYRT010012036.1, read as the reverse complement.
TTACCTGACATCTTGGAGATCACAAGATTTTGTAGCAAGGCTTTCACATGATATATTTCCTGGCTTTGTAGTCCTTATGTAAAGTGCAGATAATAGGGCAAAAAAGTAGAGAAAATGAAACAAAAATAATACTCAAATAGTGTGTCATATACAATATTTTGTCTGTCTTAGAGTCTTGGTTTTTATCTGTGTCATCAATTATTGAACATTTTTTCTAACCTTCTGAGTTGTGTAGTGTGAATGCTGCATCAACTGATGAGGGATTATTATGGGAAACAGACCTACTTTATTGCCAAGGCATGATGTCTTGACAACAACTGAGCAATGAATGTGTAAAATAGATTTTTCCCTGTTTCCCTCTCTGCCTCGAGTGGTTTGTATTTGTAGAGTTGACACGTATAATCTAATTCTTTTTGATGTCCTCTGTCCAAAGAGTTACTATATATAGCTTTATATTTATTTATTTATATAATATTATTTGCCATGTGCTTTATGTATTTGATGAAAAATTAACTAATTAAAATTTTAGAGCAAGCCACACCCAACATGAAAATAGAGCTTAGTTAACTTACATCTGTGTTTTTGGTAAACATGTCAGTATTCCTTTAAGGTTAAGACTTTTCCATTTGAATGTTATAGCTTTAAAATTTAATTATCTTTTCATATGGAAAAATCAAGGTTTTTTTTTAATAGAACATAGTTACAATTTTTTTGTTGAATAGGAACTTGAAAATATATGTAAGGTATGGCACATTTATTAAAGTAATTATACTTTGAATACTTAGCTACAAATTTCATACCTCCTAACTGAGGAGTAAAATTGAAATAGCAAACATGCTTTAATGCAATTTACAATATAATTAGCTGTCAGTAACATTATGTATTTCAAGTAACTCCATTATTAAAACATTTATAATTTACATAATCAGACAAATAATTTAATGAGTTTGAGATAGAAGAGTTTGTTTTTTTTTCCCCCCCTATGCAGGATAAAAGACTATTTACAAGTAGAAGTAATGGCCAGTTTTAAAAATACAGGGATGGGTTAAGTTCCATAAACCAGGTGGAAATGTTCAACCAAAATAAAGTAGAATGTTATATTTTTAGCATTAAAATATGCTCCTCTTTTTTTTACTATTATGAATGATTATCAACAAAATGGTAAAATGAAATGTTTTTATGGTTTTACCTTATGAACTTTAATGCATTTTATATTTATCATGAAATAATATTTAACTTAATAATTAGAAATATCTTAAGTTTTCTTGCTTTTATTCTGTGAGTTTCAAGAATTCAGAATGCATTTTATAAATAATTTTTATTACATTTTTACTATAAATGTTGCATGGCTATCACCTAAATCTGGGCTTTTATCAGTGTTAGGGGCAGACACTTAGAAACATTGGAAAATAAACTATATAGGCTCAAAAGAAGTCTTTTTATATTGAAGTAGAGTCCCTCCTAGAAGAAAACTCATTGAAAGGGAAGACTAGACTAAGCTCTAAAATCTAGATTCAGTAAAAGATTCTTCAGTTTTGGATGAGAGGAATTCTGATTACAGCCAGGTGTCTGCCACTAACATACATACATATATATATAATATATTACATATATTATATATATTTATATATAATATACTATATATTATATAGTATATATTAAATATATACTATATAATTAAATATATATAATTATAATAATATATAATATTATATATAATAATATATAATTAAATATAATATATATTAAATATATAATATATAATTAAATATTATATATATTTATATATATATGTGTGCATATATAATATATATTCATATATATTATATATGTATACATATAAATTTTCTGAAACATTTTGCGGTCAAATTGGGGCTGAAATTACTGCATCACTGTAAAACTTATATAAAACATAAGTTATGTTAAGACCTATTCCATTGCCTGGGGAACATTATAATTTAGTAAAATCTCAAGAAGAGTTCACTTAAAATGGCTATTTTAGGGCTTCAAGGCTATGATTACAGAAGGAAACAGAATTTGCATGCACACAGGTGGTAAATGAGGGGATTGTAATGGTGTGCTTTTTTGTTAAAAGTCCAACTGAAATATTGCAGATTTCTCAGACAGACAATTATTGAATACTTTAGAGGTCTGAGCTCTTTCTATGGAGGGGCCAGGAATGAAATGGACTATTGTTGCTTAAGTTAACTTGATATCACCATTACTGTGTCCTGCAATTGTTATAGTGTACCTACAGTTACAGATGTTAAAGTTTTGTCAATTTCAAACGATGTTCTGTTGTCCCTTCTCAGTGTAGCTTTGTTTGATTGCAGGGCTGCCTTAACACTGAGTCAAACTCAAGGTATACTTTGTACCACCTCTTTTCTTTCTCAGAATCATTTTTATAGAAAGAAATCAGGTTAAAATCAATAAATGCCTTAAATAAGAGTAAAATCTAGAAGTTGTATGTGTTTTTCCTTTAGGTCCTTTTGAGCCAACACACAGTACTTTGCACACCTCTTCTTGTCAGTATCCTTATCCAAGTATCTCTTGTCTACCAAATTATAACCTGGAGTGCTCATCTACAAACTATAGCCTGTAGACCAAATTGAGCCCATGGCCTGTTTTTGTACCCAGGAGGTAAGAATTGTTTCACATTTTAAAAATATTATTAAAGGAGTAGGAAGAGAAGGAGAAGGAGAAAGAAGAAGAGGAAGAGGAGGAGGAGAGGAGGAAGTAGGGGAGAGGAGGAGGAGGAGGAGAAAGTGAGACTGACCATAGACTACTGAGCCTAAAATATTTACTTCTTAACTCTTTACCAAAAGAAAACTTTGTTCTTTAATCCAGAGAAGGGCTTTCAAAGAACTTTCAGCAATGATGAAAATATGTCATGTCAGAGATATCTAATAGAGTATATACTCTCCACATGAGTGTACTTAGAATTTTTAATGTTACTCAAGAACTGAAACTTCAGTGTTATTTTATTTTAAACAATATACACTTAAATGTACAGTAAATGCTACATGTGACTAGTGGCTACCAAATTGTGCAGCATGGAAGAACATAAACATAGACTCCTTTGGATACTTTAAAGCACTGCTTATTAAATTTTAAACTTTAATGTGCATATGAATTACCTGAGATCTTGCTAAAATAAGAATTTAAATTTAATAGATTTAGGATGAAACCTGAGACTCTGTGTTTCTTTAGAATTGCCCAGGTAATGTTGCTAATGTTGGTGCTCAGGTCATACTTGGAGGAGAAAGGCAGAATATCTTGAGACTACTGAGTAACAAATTGTTGAATAAATGATTTTAGAAATGTCATTTTCAAGAATTCTTATAAAAGGAACCAGAAAGTGATGACTGTAGGTGATTTATAGCCACATCTACCCACTCAGGTCTGTCTCAGCGCTGGCTGCCAAGCCATCTGTCACCCTACCATTTGCGTCCTAAAGTTAAGAAATCTGAGTGTACTGGACTCCAAAGATATTTTCCAGGAATGTAGGAGTGATTGTGTGTGTGTGTGTGTGTGTGTGTGTGTGTGTGTGTGTGTGTTTAAATGTATGTGAATGACAATGGTATAACTAATTGTGTTCTATTATAATCAACAACCATGACAGACTATGTCATATGCTATGAGCTCTAAAACTAATTTAGCACATCCTGTGTTTGTAAGTACAAAGGATATTTAAAATAATGAAACCTTACATGAGAAATAGTGATTAAGAGTGTGAACTCTAGAACCAAATTGACTGGATGCCAGCCCGGGCACTGGCATTAACATCTTTGTAACATTGATTATATCACTTAACTTCTTTGTGGATGCAGCATCATCTCTAAACGGAGGGGAATAGTAGTATATATTCACACAAGGTTGTTATGGAAATTACATGAGTTAACACAGATGAGTACAAAGATTTGAGCCAGTCAATATTTGCTAGTTATTTTGGGGCAATGAACATGTATATATTACCTAAGTATATAAATTATCCAGTGATTAGAGTAAGATCTGCATAGATATGAAAATCAATGGTTAGTAGTAAAAGCAATATGATTGTATCTGTGATCCAAATATGTTATTCTATTATAACATAAAACTGAGAAGATAGTGTTGGGTATGATAGCACTAGATCAAATTAAAATTCTATTTAATTTATAGAGAAAAGTGACTTAAAAACATTGTATATTAGTCTTTAATGATTATAGGGGTTAAAATGTCTTTTTTGCTATTTGATACTTAGTTTCATGGATGACAATTTTAGGAATATAGTTTTTTTTTTAAATTTCACACTATTCTTGATAGTATAATATAGATAGTAGTAAGACTCTTAGAAGCAAGGAGTTATAAGTGCATCAAAAAATATTTTGTTACAGATTTGGAGACTTTTAAGTTTTCAAATTATACCGAGGTAGATAATTACAGATGGTAATGAAAGAGACCTTTTTTCTCAGGTTAGGACACAAATCTTAGAGAGGTTGCACCTGAGTACTCTTTCTTCCTTTCTTTCATACAATGATTAAAGAAAAAGAATTTAAAAAAATTAAAGAAAAAATAGAGCATGGCTAATGGATATGAATCAGAATACTAAGGAAGAGTTGAAATTATCACTTTATGAACAAATGGCAATTTTTCTTGAAGAAGTCATGTAAAAGCCATGATAGTTGAACTTTAATATTAGAAACTGTGCGCTAATACTTTTCCCCGGCAATATTGGTATGAAAACATCTAACTGAAAAAAAAATTATGAAAATTGAATGGTAAGATTGGTATAAAAAACCTACGAGAGTACAAATGAACTTTTGTAAACTGTTGCCCCTCAACTTGTACTCTTTCACTTCCTCTAATAAAGAAAAAAAGTAAAAGGCCTATTTTTGGTGGTTCCACAATTAAGGACAAACTTGCTTAAGTGGAAATTTTAAGAAGAAAATTCAATGCTTAGTATTAAAAAAAATAATTCTGAAGATATATACGGTCTAAAGTTGGGAAGTAGCTCCTCCTGTTTAGATGTTATTAGAGGCCAGCTGGCAGTTCCTCAGTGGTGAAGTTTGGTCTCGTGGATTACATACAAAGATCTGTTCTAATTCTGCTGTGCAGTAAATCTGTGTGGAATTGACTGGCTTTTAACATTTAAAATGGATTCATAAAAATAAATATTACTGAAAGCAAAGTCTCTTAGCTTCTTTAGAAATACATCGAGTATATTTCCAGAAGAAAAAAGTACAAAATGACTATCATGGAAATTACTAGAAAGATCTGGAGTTTCCTTAGACAGGAAGAATGCATTGCTTATCAAATAATGGCAAATATTGTATTATTCCCCATTTATGGCATAATACAGATAAAATTATGTCCCCACCACCCAGAAAATGACAGAGATAAAGATAGAACGAGCATTCTTCAGTAGCAAAGTGGTGATCAGTGATAATTTGTCTATAGTTTCTCTTGTATAATTGAATATGTTCAGGAGTCTTGGTGATCACCTGAAAACTAATTTCAAAAAGGTCGTCTTCTGGAGTGTTCATTTTTGAAAGACAGAACTCTTTCAAACACATTAGGAGTTTAAAACAATCAAACAATGTAATAACAATAACAACAGAAAGAGGTCTTATTTAAATAATACAATGACATCTAATGAAAACACTCTAGGGTAGCCAGGACCATTAGATGTAATATATTTCACACACAAAAATAAAATTCTATTATTCCATGGATTCTTTGTCCTTCAAATTTTATTTGAATTATGTGGGAACAATAGAAGGAGAAAATATTCCTTCCTCAATAACTCTAAAACTGGACATCTTTGTGTAACACTAAATGCATGAAAATAGGGGAAGAAGAAATTTTCTTTGGTGATAAAAGTTTTCAAATGACAAAGCCCAGCAGAGAGGGAGATTGACCTTTAACTTTGCAGACAGTTTCTGTAGCAATTGATACTTTGTAAATATTTATCTGTATAAGATACTATGAATGATGCTCAGGTGGATATAAACAATATAGCACAATGATTTCTGCTGATATGTTTACAACAAAATCAGAGTATGTCTAATTACTTTATAATTTCCAATTTTATTGTAAACATAAAAAACATACCAGCAAAAATCATTGTACTATCTTTATATTAAAGTTAATCCCCCCAAAAATCTCATCAGGCATGTATTATTATTCCTCTATTATGAATGGAAAAAAAAAACCCCTGAGATTTAGAGAGGATATTTATCAAGTCTCTCAATTAGTAACTACTAGGATTAATTCTCAAGCTTAAATACATCCTACTCAATTTTTAAACTCTTAAAAGTTTAAAAGTTCTATATGAAGAAAATGATGAGTGCTCTATAAGTGTTGAAAACTTTATTGGAATATAGAAAAGAGATAACTCTAAATTTGGATGAGCTAGAAAGCTTTCATGTAGAATGAAAGGCAATACCACCTCCTTGAAGCATGAAAATTTAAGTAAGCTGAGAAAAAAAGATGGGTGGATTTAAAAGAATTTATAAAATTTACTAAAACACAAATATACATTAAAACAACTACCTGTCAGTTCAGTGACAACATTGACATAAGCATGAAAACTGGGAAAAACTAATTGGGAAATAGTGTTCCCCTCTCAGACAACACAACTTAAGCGCCCTCCATCTCTATGTCCAACAAAACCACCTGCAATTCTCATACAGCGATATAAAATATCTTTAAAGTTTTACCTTTCTCCTTTAGGTATTTATTCTATCTAGAAAAATTTTTTTTATGTTATAAGATAGGATTACAGATTTATTTGTTTTCATATATCATGATGCTAACTGTAATTGGTGAGGATGAAGGTAATTATGACTATTCCTACACTAACATAATTCAGCCTTAATTACTACAATGGTATGACAAATCCTGTGGGTAAGAGTAGCCCATCAATTCTGTTATTCCTCTTTAATAGTATCATGGCCACTCTTGGTTCTTTGTATTTCCAAACGTATTTTAGAAAACATTCTCAAGTAATGTCAAAAAATGACATTTTTGAAAATGAGGTTTTCATTGATATATTCTTAAATCTATAGCCCAATTTGGAGATGACTGACATTTTTACACTTTTAGTTCTTACTTCATATGATTGTAAGATATATTTTCATTTATTTGAATTTTCATTTTTTTTTTATTGGGGGAAAACTACAAAGCATTTACAGTACAATGTTTACAGTCACAATTTGTAGTGAGCTGATTTTCCAAAATATATTACCACTCAAGTTGACTTATCTTGTTACATTCAAAAACCTACTCTGTCAAAGTAGTCCA
>CAUYRT010012034.1:0-25032 GCA_963574885.1 Lepilemur ruficaudatus | reverse complement strand
AGGCCTACCTAAGAAGGCAGTGCAGAGCAAAATAAAGCCAAAAGATGAAGACCAAGACCTTATCACATCACTGGAACTGCTGATTCCAACTTCACCTAAAGCCAAAGCCCTAGACTATTCAATTGCCTAAACCAATAAATTCTTTTTTTTTTTTTTTAGTTAAGCACTTGTAATTGCAAGAACGCCGATTCATACGCTAGGCTATACAAAGTTAAACACGTCTTCTTTACTATAGGGCTTCACAGAGCCTTCAAAAACATTCACATACATTATGAATCTCCAACAGGGAGATATAATATGCAGCATTTCCCAAACTTATATCCAATGATTTTTTTTGGAAGACCATATCATAAAGCTTGTACTCCATAGCAAACACCTTGGGAAAGTGTAATACATATTACCTATAGGTTAACCTAATATTAAAATTCTGCAAATCCCCATTCCCTTACTATTCTGGATAAATGAGACCAATGGGAATTCACTTATCCAACACTGTTGATGCATTTTTCCAGACATTAAAAATGTATGTATATAATTTTTTATTCTTTTTACTAAATTGGAGTCATAAGCACAAACCATGGCATATTTTTCCAGGTTTAATAAAATATGTGTATACACACAGTCTTTTTTAAAATTGTGCCAAGGTCCTAATTTCTGTACTGTTATACTTTTGAGTTCTGTATTTTAAAATATTTTTGGCCTCTAGTCTGACTGCCAAGGTATCAGCTGTCACTCTGCCTTGTTCTAAATGTGTCTACCTCTAGCAGCGGCCACTCCTGCTCTTCTGGGGACTGGTAAAACAAATAAAAGAAACTCATTGGAACTGTGTGTTTAAAAACAAAAGTGGGGGAGGGGCTCATGCGCTGAAAGCGAGAGCCAGAGTCCGGGGGTAGGTACGAAGTGAAGTACCTGGGTGTCTGTACGTGAAATTCACGTCAAAGATTTTGGCAACCTAAAGGCTGCTTATTTGCAGGTTCTTGCTTGCTATGATATTGGACAGCTAACGTTTCCAAATAACTTGACCTTCGAATATGGGAATTGTTACAATACTTAGCCAAGAAAAGAACCACTCCAACTTGATAGTAAACACTGAACTCTACTTAGGAACTTTAAAACGAAACAATTTTTTTGTAAGCCTATAGTCCAAAAATTCCATTTCTTAGTTTATAAGTCATCCTTTGGCACAGAAGTCAAATTTCAGGCATTTTGTCTGCCTGTAACTCTCAAGTAGCTGTTTGCCTATTTAAAGGGTATTTGTGGGCTCCCCTGTTTTATGATCCTGTAAGAAAATAGATGGGGATTTGGGACAACAGGGAGGTAACCAATCTCCCTTCTTGTCACTGAAAGTACAGCCTTGGCCCTGAGCAGGCAGGCAGGGGCACAGGCGGGCAAACTGGCTGGCCTGGACAATAAGGCCCATGAAGATCAGTGTTAGATTCAATCACAAGAGTAGAAACTCCCAAGTCCTTTTGGTTAGCACCAAGCAGGATTTGCAGCCACACTTAGAGGCCTGACAAGAAAAATGCATCAGGACTTTCCGTGCCCGTATCTAAGGATCCAGAGGCAAGACCCAGGGGCACCTGTGGCCCAGTAGTATGGCTTAAAGAGGAGCCCAGCCTACCATTGCCCTGATGCTTTTTCCAGACTCCAAAGCACATGTGCTGGAAGGTTCACAGGTTCCTGGGCTCCCGTTGCACCCTCCCCCCCAAAGTGGGGAGGAGCCAAGCACCTGCTCAGCCAGCCATGTGCAATTCTGAGTCAGCTCTGCCAAAGAAAACACCCCTGCCCGCCCCTCCCCATCATTCACGCTTTTAAGGGGCCTCTGTCTTCCCCCTTCGAGGCCTGCTGACCAGATGTGGGCCTGGGTGACGCCTGGCAGGCCTGAGCAGCCAGGGGGCCATTAATCTGCAATTAGGACTGAGCACGCCCCCACCTGCTCCGCCTACCGCCTCTGGACCACTGCGCAGCTGAAAAGCGCTCTCGGAGGAAACAGAGCCCTCAGTTTATCTTTAGGAGGAGTCACTTTGGAAAGCTTTTTTAGACGGATCACCTTGTCCTGGGGCACTTAGCTCCACTCCTGCTTTAAAAGCAGAAGAGGTAAGCGTGGGGGCACTTATTCACTGTCTATGTCATTTCGTTTTAATTTTAGGGCAGTGAAACTGTAATGAAAAGGTATTTACAGGTCACCCCATGAAAGCAAAACCTAAGACAGCAGGGGGGCCTTGCTTCTCCCCCACCACCCCCCACACACAGGCCCCATCCAGGACTGTCGCCCCCTGATGTCACACCTGGGCTGTGAGAGGGAGAGTGACACGTGGGGCAGAGGATGGTGGAGACAGAGCACTGTCTGATGTCTGCACACAGGCCTGGGGTTCACAACTTAGAGACCCACACACTGAGCTTCCTTCAGCGACACACATTGGTTGGCCTGGTACTTAATCCACTCCAGGTTTGCCTTTCTGCCTGGTCAGGGGACAAATTATCCACCAGGTATGCTTTGCAGCTGAGAAGACGGATGAAAGCCCATTAGGGTTTCATGCCTTTAACCCGGCTCTAGGCCAGGTCCAGTGCTGGCCTGTGCTATCCTCCCTCCCACCCCTCACACATGGTAAACTATGGGCAAGGAATAATGAAATCATAAAATGCCATAATGAAGAAAATGGGAGGAAGGTCTTCAAAGAACAAGGGATTTCAAGAAATGTGAAGCAGACAGGAGGTAGATGGCAGAGTGATAGCTGACAAGTGTACATAAGGAAGCCTCAACCTGGAATGACATGCCACAAGACAGCTGGAGCTACAGGGAGCAGGTCTGCAGGTGGCAGAACCTGGCAGCGCTCAGGATTTGAAATGCCAGGTACCATGGAGGGCAGGGTGGCAAATGGTGCTATAAACAGGGACATCACGAACAACAGACCCAACCTTCCCCATCCCCCAACCACTGCCTGGCACAAGACCTCAAAGCCAGGCCAAAAATGGAGGCTCACTTTTACAGACGTTGATTCTCCATAAAATTCAACTGAGCTGTAGAATAGAGTCCTTTACACTGATTTGGTGCTATAATCAAACCTTAATGGAGTGGGGGTGGGGAGCGAGTTCCTGATCCCCCATAAATGAGGGCAAAGTGTCAGGATCTTTACCCATTGAGGTGACCCCACTGTAATGTGAACCAGGGGATAAGCCCTGCCCTGGCCACCTAGTCTGCTGACACAGTGGCAGACCTGCCCATAGCCCGAGGCAGGTAGACACCACCATCCTGAGAGGGAACCTCATGGCCAGCAGATGCCCCTGGGCACCATACCCTAAAGCAGCAGACCACTTCCGACCAGCCCAGGGCTTCCACGCCAGCAAAGCCCACTATCTCCAGCCACACAGTGACTCTGCTTTCCTCTGACAGAATAGAGCTGGCCGTCTCCCAGCTGTCACAGCTCTACTCTAATTTTCCATCCCCATGAACCTACCAGCTTCTGCACTAACGCAGGTTTGCTGCACAGCCATAAAACGTTTTCACTTTGTAGTCTATCTTTGATCTCTAATCATTTTTATTTTTTAACACACCTAAAGCTTCAGGAACCCTGGGCTATATATAATAGGTGATTAAGCTCCCACTTCATTCTCACAAGCGAAAGACATGCAATGTAAAATATAAGCACGTGCATATTTTTGAGAGAAGACAACGTGTTTGAAGGCTTCCATTGTTGGATTTGTTGAACATGATCACATCAGGTGTTAGGGCAGTATGTGCATGCACACGTGCACAGGCTTTGCTAGCAGAGCCTTTTTTCCGACAAACTCACTACAGAAGCCCACTGCACAGCACTGATTAGGCAGCAGCTGCTCTGATTAGAGCAGGGAAGGGAACCACTACCCCAACTGCTCAGGTCCTCTTTCCCCCCGTGGCCCAGTTACTTTCTCAAACCAGATTTCCAGGGAGCACAGTTAGCAACCCCAACTCCAAACAGCTAATGAGTAACTTCACTACACAAAACAAGTAAATATTTCACTTTTTAAAATAGGTTAAGTAAAAAACACAGAGTTTTCCTTACCCGCACAAGTGTAAACGCCGTCTGATGAAATCGTAAGCAGATTCAGCCAGTCAGAACTCAGCACGCATCACCCCCATCTTCACCTACATTTAATGAGAGTTACAATGTGAGCCGGACCCAAGTGGTTTACACGGATCCTCTCATTCAGTCCAAACAACAAAGCCACGAGGCCAGTACGGCTCTTACATTACCCACATTTTTACATGTTGAAGAACTAGACGGAGGCCTCGTAGCTAGTGGGTGGTAAGGGCCAAGAGCAAAAGCCAGGTCTGGATTCGAAGACCCTGCATGCTCTTTTCCACTGGGCCCCATAATAGTTGTGGCCTTTTTTTTTTTTTTTTTTTGCATTTTCTGAATTTTTTACTTGTCCTAGTCACTTTCATAATATTAAGGGTATTTTAATTTGGAAGCAAAAAAGGATAGGCAGTAGGGAGAGAGTTCGTTCCCTACATCCAAGAGAAGCAGGCAAGGCAGGGATGCTGCCCCAGGGTGGCTTGTCCAGCCTGAGTCACCATGGGGGTCACCATGGGGGTTACCCGCAGGCCAGCACTAGGCAGGGCTCAGAGGGAATTCTTCACTCCAGCAGGGCTCAGCGCTCCTCAACAGCCAGGTCAATCCCAACCTTTCTCTCCCTCCCTTTCTCGCAATTGGAAACATTAGAAAAACTTACTGGTCCTGTTGTTAGTCACACAGCTACACTGAGAAGAAGGGTAGGAGAAAGGAGGAGCAGATGTGAACCAAAATTCCTCATCTACCTAAAGTCGACAAATCAGCAGACGGCAGCATATGCATATTATTTAGGAATATGAAAAATATGGCAGAAACAGGTAAAAAAATTTAAAATTGTTCTCTCTGGGGAAGTAATAATGCGGGAGGGCCAGGGGCTGGGACATAAGAGATTACTACACTTTTATAAGCATTTTAGCACCATTTGGCTTTTCAAATCAAGTGCCAATAATTTTTTATTTGTAAATAATAATAAAACCTACCCTTCTTAGTGTTCTCTTTTAGCTTAATGGACTCCAGGAAGCTCAGATAGAATGTGGTTTGTGGATCCAGGAGATCTGAGACACAGAAGATGGGAGGCCCCTGGTGGTGTGGAAGAGCCATAGATCTTGAGTCAAAGGACCTGGATTTCGATGTGGCTTCGCTGCTGTGTGCTGTGTGGCCTTGGGAAAGGTGCTTAACCACTTTGAGCCTCTCTACCTCACAAGGGCATCAACGCCCCATATCAATGAGAGGATTAAATGACATAGATCCCAACACAGAGTCATACACTAAGCTCATGGTGAGGATTTAAAGTGTGGTACCTGTGAGGCCTGGGCCAGGTAGGTGAGCACTGTGGGAAGACTAAGCCCCAGATGAGAAAATACAAGTTCCTTGCCGATGAACCAGGCTCTGAGGCTAAGCCCAAGTCTCTAGACTTGAGCTGAAATCTCACTCTCTCCACACTGTTCCCAAGTTCCTGAGACTATGGAGTATATTTTAGGATTCTGTGCTCTCAAAAGAGAGGCGTCCAGGCTTCAGTCTGTATATGTCTGTGCAAGCCTCACCCAGACCCATGAGCCCATCTGACCCTGATACAAAATCTTTCCTCAATTTTGCCCAATTAGGAAAAAAAATCTTAACAACTTGGCCTTATGGGGTCCACTTGAATGAAATCCTTCCTTAATTCCACCCAATTAAAAAAAAATCTTCAGGCTAGGTACAGTGGCTCACACTGAATCCTAGAACTTTGGGAGGCTGAGATGGGAGGATCACTTGAGGCCAGAAGTTTGAGACTGGACTGAATATAGCAAGACCCCATCTCCACAAAAAATTTAAAAATTAGCCAGGCATGGTGGTGCACACCTTATAGTCCCAGCTACTCAGGAGGCTGAGGTTGCAGTGAGCTATGATGCTGCCACTGTGCTGCTCTAGCCTGGGTAACAGAGTAAGACTCAGTGTCTCAAAAAAGAAAACCAAAACAAAAACAAAACTTCAAATTATCTGGCCTTAGAATCAAACCTGGTAAAACCTTAGATTCCAAAGAGAAACCTCCTGGCTCACTGCTATATCAAGCTTTGTCACAGGCCTGATGACAGCTGTCATTTTAGGACAAGCAGGCCCAGCCTTCCCAGAAACCAGCCCAGCCTGGGACAATTTTTTCCAGGCTCTGAGACAGGCAAGCAGCAGATCCAACTTGTTAATAAAAAGTTGCAAGAGCCAAACCAAGGTCTCTGACAAAAATAGGAGAACAGGCTCCAGTAAAGAAACTGGTTAAGACCAGTAAGAGCCAAGATGGTGACATAAATGACCTCTGCTCACCCTTGTAACTTATTATGCCCAGGTTATAATGTGTCAGCATACTAAAAGAAACTCCCACCAGCGCCATGACAGTTTACAATCGCCATAACCCCGGATGTTACCTTATGTGGTATGAAAAGAGAAGGAACCCCTAAATTCCTGGAAATCTCTACCCTTTTCTGAGATAACCAGGAATATTCCACCCCTTATTTAGCATATAATTAATAGACAGCCATAAGTAGAGTTCTCCAGCAATGTAGGGCCACTACCATGCCTATGGGGTAGCCTGCTTGCTGTTTCTTGTTTAATAAACGTTGCTTTCATTTCCAAGTTAAGGCTCATGCTTGAATTCTTTTCTGCAAGAAACCAAGAACTCTCTTGACCTTCCGGCTAGACCCTAATTTTGGGGTCCACTTTCCTGTGTCATGAGCATTTCAAAGAGCCCACAGCTGCTTCTCATAGATCAGGGACCCCTGCCGGCTGCCTGGTTGCCAACAGTCCCTTTCCCCCATCCTCCTCTCTGTGGAATCAGAGCCTGCACTGGTTGGAGCGTGGGGAGAGGTCTGGCAGGTCCAATCACTGTAGGACCTCTTCCTTCCCCTCCATCACCTGTGACTAAAGAGACCCACCCCATCGGACAGCACCATTCTTGCTGGTATGTCATACAGTGAAGAGGTAGCAGGATGTCCTGTGTTTAGGCACAGAGAACCCCAAACAAGACTTCAGCCCAGGCCCAAGGTATCCCCACCAGTGCAGGGATGCAATGGAACTTTAGTATAAAATCTCCCCAAAGGTCCAGAGCAATACAGACTGCTCTCTCTGCAGATAGCGCATGGGGGTAAACACACAGACCTACAAATTCAATCCCCCCCAAAATAAAATTTATTCTTTGCCACTTCATAATTGGCAAGTGTTGATCATTATGTCACTTCACACAATGATTTAATAAAATACATCTGGATCAGAGAAAACCTCACAGAAACCAGCTCTGATCCCATGAGCACAAAGTAAGGGACCTGGCAGGGGTGGGGGGGCGGTGCAGGGGGACCGGGACAGTAGAGAGAGGGTTAAGGCGATTTAATTAGCCAGTGGTAAAATGTCATTTTCCTTGAGTCAACTGATTCTCATTTTATTCTAGTGTCCTGGAAATGGTGATGAAGATTTTTTTTTCATTTTGAGGAATTTTTTCTCCAATGAATAATTCTTAATCATCTGCTTTTTAAAAGTATCATGCAATTTCTAAACAACCATTTTTCAAAATCAGACTGACACTAACAATTCCTTCTGATTGGGGTTTCCCGAATCACCCACAGAAAGACGGCTGCTCTGCGGAGATCCTGCCAGGGGAACCGGCCTGTACATCCTGTGCCCAAAAGGGTCCACTTCCTCAAAAGTGTAGCCAGGGGGCTCCGGGTATGAAGCTGGGCACCTGCCCATTTCCTTGGGAGTAAAGCTGATGGCATAGGTGGTCTGGCCCTCCACAGGGATATTTCCTCGAGGGCCAGACCAGGGGGGCTTACAGCTTTTAGTATTGCTGGGTGGGTGGGGCACATAGTGGGCCCGAGCGGTGGTCAGGTAGTCCAAGGGCTCCATGGGAAGGTTCAGCTGGGGAACGGGCTTGACTAGCTCCGTGCGCATGCTGTCCCAGTGCTTGTAGTCATCCTTGGTGGTGGTGGAGCCCTCGAAGTGGCAGCTCTTCTTAAACGGGAGCACTGGTCGGCAGGACTGAGCCGGGGCACCCTTAGGGTACGTGTAATGGGACTGCACTGTTGTCAGAAGATCCATCTTCTCTTCGGGAGGGACGTAGGCGATGGGAGTTTTGGAGAACACCTGGGGCGTTGGCCAAGCTTGGTACTTATCTCGAAACTCAGTGGTGTTAGAGAAAGGCATGTCTCGCCCAGGGGTCCTGGCTGGAGGTTTCAAGCTCCTGGCAGGTGCCCCCCTCAGGCCCCGGTAGGAATCTTTGTGGGTGGTAAGGCTCTCAAAGGGGATTTCACAGGGCCTGAACTTCTCTGCCTCATGCACAAAGCGCTTCTCCACGGGGTGGGGCACGTAGCTCATCTTGTAGTTAGTCAAATCCTCCAAGGGGATGTTACAGAGCTTTGGTACTGGTGGAGGTTTACAGCTCATGGTATTCACAAGGCCCTTTCTGGGGTAATCATCCTGGTGTGTGGTTCTACTGTCAAACCTGGTTGATTCTGGCCGGTACTTGTGTTCCGGGCGAAGCAGTTCTCGTCTCGGTTGGTTCCAAGGTAAATAATCAGCTGAAATTAATGCAGAAGAGATAATTAATAACTAATCGGGGTAGGACGATGCTTCTGATGTAGTGAGAGGGGATTCACAACTCACCAGTCATGGACCACCACTGGACTAACCAGGCCTACCTGGTCATCTGTGGAGTGACAGCCATTGTGTCCCTATAATCCTCACATCCAATCCACATAAATCAAATATGCTGCTCCAAGGGAATACAGGCATTATATTGGCTGCTAAGAGAATAATAGCTGCTGCCTCTTGTATAAAACTTATTATGTAACAGGCAGTGTTCTAAGTGTTTTGTATATTAACTTGTTTAATCTTCAGACAGTCCTAATGAGGTGGATACTATCAAAATGCCCATTTTACAGATGCAGAAACAGAGAGACACAGAAAATTAGGGAATTTTCCACAGATCCCTTGGCTAGAAGGGGAAAAGCATGAATTCAAATCCAGATCCAGACACCATGATGTGACCCACTCTACTATCTGGTTCTAACAATTAAAGAACATCAACTATGTGCCTGTGAATTGTGCTCAAGCCTTTCTATACACAATCTTTTTTTCATCTTCACAATAACCCTTTGTGATAGGGGTGACTATCTCCATTCTACAGATTTCCAAAAGCAAAGGCTCAGAGCAAAAGCTTAGAAAAACTTGGCCAAAAGTCACATGGCAAGTGAGTTAAGTTGGAATTTAAACTACATAGCTGACTCCAAAGCCATATTATTCTGATAGCCCATATCACAGTTAGGGGCACTATATTTCTAGATGGAGTAAAGGTTAAAGAAAAAATAATCAGGAAAGATTTGCAGGAGGAGGAGAACTTCAGAATATTAGAGAGAGAATGAAAAGGATTGCCAGCTATATCTAGGGATGTCCATCTCAAGCGGAACCTCTGCTGTGGGGCTTCAATGGCCAAAATAAAGGCAGGCTTGGACCCAAAGGAAATCTGCACTGGAGATGGCCCTCATGCATCTTGAGGAAGAGACACTGTCCTTAGTCAGCACTGCAGAAAGTTTCAAAGTGACTCTACTATACAAACCCTGAGGTGAGCTCCAAGACTGAAAGCCCAGGTGAGAAAAACAGGATGGCAAACCATGCCACCATTCAACCACCTTGGCACTGTTGCCATTCTTTCCATAATACCTGGCTCACATCCAAGACCTACACCGCCCTATTGGGCCCACAAATTACCAGGCCTAAAGTAACCCATATGAACCCTATGAATCCGCAGGGAATTCTCTTGCTTACCACTTTACAAAGAGTTAAAACAGAAGCAGCTTCAATGAAATCTTGCTGAACTCATTTATTAGCTCTTATATTTTTTGTGAATTCCTTAGTATTATCTGCATGCAGGATTATGTTGTCTGCACAAGGACAGTTTCACATCTTCCTTTCAAACCTAGATACATTTGTTTTTCTTGCATTATTGCACTGGCTAGAACCTCCAATACAATGCTGAATGAAGTGCTGAGAGCTGACATACTAGCCTCATTCCCAATCTTAGAAGGCATTCAGTCTTTCCACATTTAAGTATGATGTTTTGTAAGTAGAAGGTTTTTTGTGGATGCCCTTTATCAGGCTGAGGAAGTTTGCTTGTTGTCCTAAGCTTTTTGAGAGCTTTTATGAGCATTGGACCTTATCAAATACTTTCTATCAATCAAGTAGTTGTCTGTTACTTTATTAATATGACATATTACATTGATTGAGCTTCTGATGTTACACCAACCTTGCATTCCTGGAAGAAACTCCACAGTTTCATAAGTACTGAATCTGTAGTTGTCTTTTAAATTAAGAGAAAAAAATGTCTTTTAAATGATTTAAGAGAAAAGTATACATTTGCCTAATTACATTTACCAGTACTCTTTATTTCTGTGTATAGATTTGTGTTACCATCTGGCATCATTTCCTTCCAACCTGAAGGACTTCCTTTGGTATTATTTACAAGGCAAGTCAGCTAGCTATGTCTCTCAGTCTTCATTTATCTGGGAATGTCTTTATTTTGCCTTCATTTTTGAAGCATATTCATATCACTAGATATAAAATTTTTGGTTGACATTTTCTTTCAGTACTTTGAATATGTCAATCCACTGCCTTTAGTCCTCCATTGTTTCTGAAGAAAACTCAGCTGTTAACAATGTCATTTTTCTGCATGTGATGCAGTTTTCTTTTTCTTTTTTCCAAATCTTTGTCTGCTTTCAATAGTTGAACTATGATGTGAATAGGTATGGCTCTTTGTGTGTATTCTATTTAAATTGTACCTCTTTATTAATAAATATTCTTCATGATAGTTGAGAAGTTTCAGCAATTAACCCCTCAAATTTTTTTTCTACCCCTTTCTCCTTTTTAAGCTACCATTATGAGTATTCTGGTATGCTTTATGGTATCCCACAAGGCTGAGTTTATTTTTACTTTTTTCTATTCTTCAGATTGGATAATCTCTATTGACCTATCTTCATTTTACTGATTCTTTCTTCTGCCAGCTCAAATCTGCTGTTGAGGCCCTGTAATAATATTTTTTATTTTAATTATTGTCCTTTCAACTGAAGAGTTTGTTTTATGATCTCCCTTTATTGATACTGTCTATTTGATGAACAATTGCTGTCATACTTTCCTTTATTTCTTTAAACATGGTTTCGTGTTGTTCTTTGAATATGTTTATAATAGGTATTTTGAAATATTTGCTAGGTCCAACATCTGTGCTCCTTCAGATATGCTTTTTACTTGACTGCTTTGTTGACTGTTTTCCCATGTGAGGATCATACTTCCCTGTTTCATGTCTTATAATTTTTTGTTAAAAATGCAACACTTTAGATAATATGCTATAGCAACTCTGGATTTTGTTCCCCCTGGGAGTTGTTTTTCCTTGCGCTTAGTGGCTTACCTGCACAAATTCCATCGAGCTTTATCTTCTCTACAGTGTGTGGCCACTAATATTTTTGCTTTTTTTTTTCAATTATTTTTATTTTTAAGCCTGGCTTCCTAATGGTCACTGTATGTCAGCATAGTTTAGTGATCACCCAGTGATTGATCATAAGTTATACTTAAATACCAGGAAGGTTTCACCCTTTGCCAATGGATGATCTGTATGTGGGTTAGGACACATACACACAGAGATCAGGCAGTTTACAAGTTTGAATTGGCTTTTATTTTCTGCTGGGCTTTCTTATATCTCCTCTGCACAGACACTAGGCCTCACACTCAGCCAGGATGATTAGTAGATAGATAGGCCCCTCTCTGATCTCTCTTAAGCCTGCACATACCCTTGCCCATGTGCACAGTCTTCCAGATGACCAGGAACATGTATAAGCTTATCAAGGCCTGCCCACTGAGATCATTTGGATCTCTCTGTTAAATTTCTAGCTGGTTTGCTGGTCTGTTGCTTGCTACAATTAGTACTGCAACCTCTAACTCAAAAGCTGTTTTCTCTGATTTTTTGCCATTGAGATCACTATTGTTTTTATCAAAACCCCTGGATATGCACTCTATTCCCAATCAAGTCAGAACCTACTGGCAGCAGAGCTAATGTTTTCACAGTCTAGCCGGTGCCCAGGCAGAACCACCACACAGATGGAACAGCAGGGGTACATGATGGATGCAGCCCCAGGATAAAACACCAGACTCCCAGTACTCATAACCAAAGGTTCAATAGTTTTTCTTGCATAAATGTTGCTCAATTTTTTGTGTACCTTTGGTTGATTTCTACAATCTTGAAATGGTTGATTTTTACCATTTTGTCTAGTTTCATCATTGCTTTTTGAAAAGATGATTTGCCAAGCTCCTTACTTCACCACTCCAGAAGTCCTGATATACCCCCAGCCCCCAGCCCCAAGCACACTCTTAAGTTTATTTTAGGCCAATAATACTACCAACTATTTATTCAAAATTGGCTTCATTTTAATTGAAAATCTAATCTTTCTCCAAGAGCCATTAATGGCTCTATCAGCATCTTGAAAGCATTAGGGGGCCTTAGAGGGAACCATCTTGCTGAATATAAACCACATGTTTCCCCCACCCCAGACTTCAGGCCTCACTGAAATGGGGGCATCTACCTATAGATGCCTACACGCTGCCTCAAGGTACTTGGGGGTGGGTAGGACAGGGCTTTTCTGGCCCTCTTCTGTGATGGATGAAGTGTTAAGAAAACAGGTTACTAAGCATAAAGCCTCATGTGATTTCTGATACCCAACAATACAGTTGAAACCACATTATTATCCAGCCTCTGACTTCCTCCACCCAGCGTTTATTACAGAAAACCTCCACAGGACCCCAAAAACCTCAGAATTCCACATGACAAACTATTCACACGCCAGTAAAGCCCTTCAGGGCCAGAGTGTCATGTGGGTAATTGGCAAGAACCTCTTTAAAAAGGATTCCATTCAATAATGTGTCTTTAAAAAAAAACTTAGCTAAACCTAAAGCTGAGCATCAAGTAATTACACTCTCAATCTTTCCAATTGCACAGTGTTTTGAAAATGTCACAAATTACAACCAAATGCTGCCTGAGCATATTTTATTGGTGGTTTTCTGGACCCCAGTAAAGGTGCTGGCCGTAAGAGTGGAAAGGAAAAAGTTTGCATATTTTTCCTCTGGAACCAATGTAAGGAGAGCATATAGACAAAATATAGATTATATCCATTGAAATATATATATTTAATGATCTTGATCTTCGATTTTTTTTTTTTTTGAAAATCAATATACAGCCATAAGACATGAAGGTTGCTATGGAAAAGACTTACTGAAGCAGCAAATTTTTACAAGAGACAAATAACTCATCCAAGGGATGATATATCAAGAAATAAGGCAAGGGTGTGGCCACTCACATGCCTGAGGTTATTCAGGACTGACCCAAGGGCAGGGTAAATGTCATGAGCCCTCTCAAACCTCACTCCTGCTTCTGGCCAGGACCCATAGGCTAGGTAGGGATTTGTATAGATCTACTGCCAAACTCTGTCACCTGGATCCCTTGTAAACAATGGTTCAGAATCATTCATTTATTCCTTCACTTGACACACCTTTTTTGTGCCACTCCTTACATTAAATGCTGAGGATACAGACGTAGGGCATTTAAGGCCCCGTTCTGGAAACCATTATATCATAGGGAAGCAATGAAACAAGTAAACCACTTAAATTAATAGAATTTGATAAGTATTTGCTATGGTCTGAAAGTTTCCCAAAATTCACATGTTGAAACTTAATCCCCACTGTGATGGTATTAAGAGGGGAGGCCTTTTGGGAAATGATTAATTCATGAGGACTCCACCCTTATGAATGATTAGTGCCATCAAGAAGGGCTGGAGGGAACTATCTTAGGACCTTTTGTGCCTTTTGCTTTTCACCCTGTGAGGACACAGCAATAGGTGCCACCTCAGAAGCAGAGACCAGGCCCTCACCAGACACCAAACTTGCCAGTGCCTTGATCTTGGGCTTCCCAGCCTCTAGAACTATGAGAAATAAATTTGTATTACTGATAAATGACCCAGTCTCAAGGATTTTGTTATAGCAGCACAAAGATAGTATTACTCAAAAAAAAAAAAAAACACACACACACACTCACACAAACAAACAAACAAAACTATTAAGACACATAGGTTGCACGCTGGCACCCAGGGGTTAATCTAACCACAAATATGTTTCCTTTAACTACATACCAATTTGTTTTTAAATCTGAATTTCAGAGGAAAACTATGAAATCCATCGTCACATGCATATGTTCCCAAAGCAAAAACCCTACCTATCTATGCATGCCTGGTTCTCAGCAGTGCAATGGGTACTTGACTGGTATTTGTTTATTAATTCTGTTTAAGTAGGCAAGCAGTTGACAGGTGCAAGAAGTTTCAGGAAGATGAAGGAGAAGAAAATAGGATTTTCTCAATTTTAACTTTTATCAGTAGGGAAAAGTCAGCCATGATTCCATTTTAGCAGTGAAATACTCACTCTTCTATGATTTGCAAAGGACAATTTGAGAGGTAGCTGTACAAAGAAAGGAATATGGGAAAGCTGGAGGAGATTAAAGCATAAGTATCAGGTGGGGTTTTTTTTCCTGTATGTTTTCTTATCTTGTTGGTTTTTTATGACAGCCACAGAAGCTGTGATTTTTTTTTTTTAATTTAAGACAGCCACAGAAGCTGTGATGTGTTTTTATTTTGTGGGGTCAGTAGTTTTGGGGGAAGGAATAGGGAGAGCTGTTCTTTAAATAACACCATTGGGTCTGCTTCTAAGTGTGTTTTTCACTCCCAACCTCTCCCTGCACTGAGGGCAAGATGCAGGAGAGAAACTGAGCTGAGCAGGCAGTTGTTCTAAAGAGCCTCTCACTACACCAAGACTCATAAAGCAAGGGCTCCCACAAAGAGGGTGTGAAGGAAGGGGAGTTTGTAGCTGGACATGTCCTGTCTCCTGCCCCTATCCCTTACTCCCTCCCCCACTGGAGGAAAACACTCTTCCACTTTCATTCCTCCATCCCACCTGTTCAGTGTCTGTGGTACCCTGTTTCTGGTCTTCCTATAAACACTAGCTGAAGAGGGAAAGAACACACTTTGTAGAGGAAAAAGTCCTGCCCTACCATGGATGTGGTTATATAGACTCCTTTGTAAAACACCCATATGGTGTCTGCCATGGAGGGAAGGAGTAACTGGCAAAGAAAAAGACAGATGCCTACCCCCTTGGAGCTTAGGGTCTGGCAGAGGAGACAAATGGTAAATAAAACTAATGAATGACCAGACAGGGGAATGCAAGGCACCAGAGAGCAACCAGTCTGGCATGGAGGAAGGTCTGGGAATGTGACATTTCAGCTACTAGCTGAAGGATGAGTTCTAGAGCAAGGAAGCAGAGGGCTCTACACAGAAGCAATCACATGTGCTAAATGCCCTGAAGAAGAAAAGAGATGGAGGAAGAAAACTGGAAGAAGGCTGGAGCAGAGGGGCTCAGGAAGGAGAAGCCAGGACCTCCATGGCGTCAGCAGAGGCAGTCAAGGTTTGGGATGCTATCCTAAGAACCACAATGATTATTTGAGGGGTTTTAAGCAAAGGAGAGGTCAGACTGGATTGCCATTTTTAAAAGACCTTTTCTTCCTTTCTGTGGCAAATGGATAAGAGCTGACAAGTCTAGAGATATGCTTAGGTGTGTGCCCAGGAGTAGACATAGAGAAGGCAGGATTAGGGCTTTGCCAGAAGGAAACAATGAAAGGACAGAAGAGAGTTCAGGATATTGGCAGGAGATGGGCTGCAATGATATAACATGGAATAGGCTCCATGGGGAGAGGAAAGGATGACGTGTCCCCAGCAAGGTGAAGGACTGTTGTGGGAGCAGATAACAAGCCAAAAGGACAGGATGATGGGGTGCACAAAGGTTTTGGAGGTGGGGCTACTTTGGGGTATGATAACATCGGGAATGTAGCTTGACGAAAGGTGGCCATGAGGGAGTGTTAGAAAAGGAAGCTAAAGAAAAGAAAGTCACAGGACAGAGCCCAGGTTGCTGAAGAGGCCCACACCAGTCCAGTCCTGAGTCTTAGTTCCTGGAAGAAGCAGAGAAGCTCAACCATACCCAAGGTCTTCCAGAGTGACAGATTTAGAGCTCCTTCTAGGAAGAGTCTTCCATCCCTCCAGCCTCCCAACTCTAGCCTAAATCTTGGCTTGACTTAATAAATGCAATCCTCATCACAGTCATTTAGAGGTCCACGAACTGTTTAGCGTGTCCTTCTAGGGCAACAGTGGGCATCCTAAGCAAGAGTTATCGATTGCAAACCTGGCCTCCATTCCCACGGTTTCGGTCTTTGTGGCCAAACTCCACAGAGTGGGTGTCCACTACACTGCTTGCCGGACACCTACGGCTGCATGTCTTGTCTCTCCTGCTAGATGAAAGGGACAAGGGCGGGTCATTATACTTCCTTCACAGTTCCCAGGACCATGCCTGACAGGTAACAGGTACTCAATAAGGAATGAAGGAATTCATTTACATAAAGCTCAAGACTATAATAGAAAAACTAATCTAAGATATTAAAGGTTGGCATAATTGTTACATTCTGGCTGGGGAAGGTGAGTGAAGGGAGTAGTAATGTATTTCTTGATCTGGGTGTGTTCAGTAGAAATTCACTGGTCTATATAATTATGATTTGTATACTTTTCTGTACATATATTACATTTCAATTTTTTTTTAAGTGGATGAAGGAATCGCTCATTCAATTAGTTGTAAAAACCAATTTAGCTTGAACTTCAAATGCTTCTGCAGCGTAAGACTCAAACAGCAATCTAAAGCAGGGGTTGGCAAATATTTTCTATAAAGGGCCAGATATTAAGTGTCTTAGGCCTCCCAGGCCATATGGTCTCTTTCACAACTACTCAATTTTGCCATATAGCTCAAAAAGTAGCCACAGATAATGCATAAATGAACGAGTATGCCTGTAATCCAATAAAACATACTTATGAATACTGGACTTTGAATTTCATATAATTTATAATTTTCACTGTCCTGAAATGATATTCTTTTATTTTTAATTATTTAAAAATTTTCAAACCATTCTTAGCTCTCCAGCTATACAAAAACAGGCTGCTGGCCAGAGCTGGCCTGGGGGAAGTAGTTTGCCGGTGACCCTTGCACGAACGGGATGTGCATATAAAACACATTTCCTGGTTGCACACAGGCCTGGCTGATCCTACCCTAGTCACCCCTCGAGCACTCACCCACCTTTGTAAGTAGGCAAACACTCCATCTTGTTGCCACATGGATATTTACTGTCCCGAGGTTTGATGGGGTCCGTGCGACAGACAGCATAGGGGTTGTAATCTTGTTTGTATGTTGTGAGCAAATCCATATTCTCTTCACTTGGGACAAATGGCTTGTGCTGGTGGAGCTTCACAGGTAACACTTTGTGAGGCCCAAAATCTCTCCTGTAAGGAAAATAAGCACATGTCGTTGGGGTCCTTGGCTTGGAATAAGGCTGAAGTTTTTCAGTCAACCCAACTCTACAAACATTTTTTGAGAAGTCATCTTCCACTCATCCCCCAACTCCAACTGCTCTTCCTTCTCTTTTCCCACTTTTGAAAAAGGCACCACCATTTCCTTCCCACCGAAGCCAGGCACCTGGACATCATCCCTGACTCCCTCCCTTTGAGGCCCCAGAGAGTCTGTGGTTCACCAAGTGCAGCCCCCCCACCCACCCCATCGGCTTTCCTTTCCCCCGTGGTCCAGCCCAGGGCCATTTCTCACTTGGATCAGGTGGCAGCCTACCCCTCAGCTTCCTGTCTCACTCCTGCCTCTTCTACTTCATCCCCATAGTGTGGCCAGAATAAACTCTCTAAATAAAGATCAGATCACCTCTCTCCCCAGCTTAAAAATCTTTCAGATAAAAATCCAACTTTCTACCATGATTTATAAGCTTTCCTGGACCGGAGCCCTGCCTTACTCCCCCCCAGTCCTCACCTCCCACCATCCTCACCCTGCCCAACCACGCTGTGCTCCCACCCCCATAAAGGGTCCGTCTTTGTGGCCTGCTCTCTCCCCTTCCTCCCACCCACCCTCTCCACTGGGAAGCTAACTCCAGGCACCACCAACCTCCCTCACTGTGTTCTCAAAAGCTTCTCCTGGGAATGTTTATCTCCTTCCTCTACTTGACGTCACAGAAAAGAAGAAAAATGCAATAAATGGAAATCCTGAATCTTTCATTTCTCCACTATCTGGTGTCAGAGCCCCCGTTATTCCAGGGAGTATGAAAACAATAAGATTGAAAAAGCATGATGGTCTTCACCGAGTAGGAAGCAGTCCCCTCTCAAAGCATCCCACAGTGACAAAAAGGCCCCGCTACTCACTGCAACACCATCAGGAACCGCCCTGGCAACACCAGGACTCAGTGTGGGCTTGTGCTGCCCACCAGGGCCGTCTCAACTTCCCACTTCTCAACGCTAACTCTTTCCCCCAAGGGCTTCTGCTTTACACAACAGACCATTTTTGCCTGGAACCCATTTATCCTACTGGACAAGGGGAAGGTGGATTTTCCCTGATGGTGCTTGCCAGAACAGCCCCCCACCAAGGGAAGGCGAAGGTTTCCGGACAGGAAAACATTAGGCCCAAACACCAATAAAACCTACTTCCCGGCCACAATCTGGAGCAGTGTTACCGAGCCATGCTTGACTAGCAAAGGTAACATGCTCCACTGTAACCTGTCTTGCATGAATTATACACGTGGTTGTCAGTAAACACAAACCGGGTGCTGAAACTGCTGTGGATGGGAAGGGAGGAAGGAGGTAGGAAGCAGGAGAATTAGTCTCTCTAGGGCTCTAAGGAGGAAATGGGAGATGCTTCAGTTGAACTCCCATAACACTCTCTGGGTAGATTTGAAAATATACCGTAGCCACAGTTATAGGAGGTTCAATGTGTGCTCCCTTCCCAGGGGGCCCCACTGTTGGCCTAAGGTGTCTGGAAGCTCACTGTGGATATCGGGGCTTATGGAGCAAAGAGGCTGAACAAGAAGCCAAGGGTCAGCTTCACACTTTCAGCCTTCTTAGTGAACAAGTGTGTCACCCTGATGTGTTCAGTGCCAAAGCAACTGCAGCTTAAAATCTTAGGCTACAGAGACAAACAGAAATGTCCAATTTTTCTGTCTGTAAACCAATTAACTAGAAAGAGACTTTTGGTTAGAAAGTTTGCCTTCTAAAGGGAGTGCTCCCAAGGGAAGTGGGGCTCTCCTCACTCACTCCCAGAAGGGATACAATGGGGTTTGGAGGCAACCTGAGACTATACATTGCTAAACCTTCATAAACCCGCGTTCAGTGACGGCTACCCAAGCCTTTGGCCCTCTTAACTTCCAAGTAGCATCAGGAGACACCAAGGCCAAGTGGCGAGGAACAAAGCCAATGCCTGAGCTGCCATGTCGAGCCCTCCAACCTCAGAACACCCAGGAGTGCTTTCCAGCCGTGGCCATGCTCACGAATGCTGCACATGGAGGCCATGGCATCCTCTCCCGCTGTCACTGCTACTTCCTCTCAGACATGCTGTAAGAACCTTCCTCCAAGGGCTGCCAGGCTCTCTCACAACTAAAGCACACTTAATGTCCCTGTCTCCTGCTGCTTCTACAGGACAAAAGCAGGTAAGTGCCCACAACCATACTCGCCAGTTCCTGGACCATCCCGACGTTGGTTTCTCAAAGACAAAAGCGAACGCAGCAAAATCCTTGCTCTCCATGTTTAGGGAATGACATTGTTAATTTCCTTCTCCAGTATAAAATCTAACTTCCTTTGTAAATGTGCATCTATGGTTGAATTTATTGATCAGCTATAACTAAGGCAAACAATTATGAGAAAAAAATTATCTACTTCTGAAGACAGGAAAAAGTTTAAATTTAAAGTTTAATTTATATATACCCTACCTGAAAACAGTTACTGTGGCTTCAGAGTGAATTTAATCAGAATTTATGTGTTTCCTCATTATGTTTTATGTTGGGAACACTCACTGAAACCTATCATTAACTACAACATAATTGCATGTCCCCAATCACACATAACCTTACAGCTTTTAAGTTCAAGTCAAAGAAAAGTCTTTATTCTTCCCCACAATTGCTCAAATTTAGTACCTTTTTTCAATTATTGTATTTTAAGGACACTGGCTCTCCCCTCTTTTCCTGTGGCATGTTCCCCAGTTTCTGTGCCCACTGTAGCTATGAACTAAGAAAAAAAAATGGTCAAAGATGTAAGTTTCTTTGGGGTAAGTAGCTATAAAAGTTATGTAGTATGGAAGGCCAAGAGTTAAACTCAGAGTTAAGTAAAGGTTAAAGTGGCCCTGCTGGGGAAGTCATAACAACTTGACTTCAAATCACTTGGCAAAGCTAAAGAAAGGTGTTTGACAAGAATCTGACAAAGGGAAAGAGGAAATAACAGCTAACTAGGGTCAGGAGCCTGGAAGTGGGCAATGGAGATTTTCACCATGACAAAGGGGCCATGCAACACTTTTTTTTTTCAATCTATGTTTAATGTTTATCTATGCAAACCTCAGAAACTGTTAGTGTGTCCAAGTAAGAGGAGTCCCTCCTCTTGCCCAAAGCAAATCTCATCTCTACCCAAAT
This sequence comes from Lepilemur ruficaudatus, assembly GCA_963574885.1. NCBI lineage: Eukaryota > Metazoa > Chordata > Mammalia > Primates > Lepilemuridae > Lepilemur > Lepilemur ruficaudatus. The sequence goes on along the minus strand of CAUYRT010012034.1, from coordinate 4,392 downwards.
CCCTCCCCCTCCCAATCCCAGGAAGCTCGTCTGTGGACGTCTAGACCATGGTTTTACCTCCTCCTCCCTACAGGGAGGATTGTCTCCCATCTTTAAAGGTAAGAAATAAATACAACACAACCCTCACTGGGCTCCAGTCTCCTCCACTTCTCTTCTCCTTCCCTTCTGCGAGTACAGACTTGCCCTCTTCACCTCCAACTCGGGCCACACCCCTCCGATCTGATTCTACTCACTCCTTGCTGTAGCCACAGCTTCCAAATGCTGCTGTTTCCAGATCCAATCACTCTTTCTCCTTCTGATCCCACTGTGTCGTCATCATAGCATCTACCCTTTCGCTCATTGTTTAAATATTCCCTTGACTTCTGTGATATAAGTCTATTCCTTGTGACTTGTTCCCTCTCAATCTCCCCTATAGGGTTTTGCTCTTTGTCCATTGATTTATTTTATTATTTCCACATATAATTCTCAAACTTCCCAGGGTCAAAAGGCACCCGCTAGGGAAACCATTCTGTCATCCCAGGCAGCTTGGGGAGCCCATCCCAATACACCAACAAAGATCCCTCAGCTGAGTCACAGGGCTTGACCCGTGCCCCTGATCCTGACGGGACACACAGAGTCCTGGTCTCACTGTAACAGATGGCATTCCAAGCACACACCCTCCAGGATCCAAGTGACCCAGTCCTTGTCTCCTCCTCTACCCTCTCAATGCCTCAACCCCCACCAAGGCTGAGGCTAACATCTGCCCTCACTTTATACACACTCTGGACAAAATAGGAAAAGCTACCTAAAAGTACTAGAGAGTAACCCAAACAGGCAGATTCTGGAGGCGGCCAACAGATGGAAGGAGAAAATGGCAGTCTGACAGCTAAAAGGCAAATCTTTCTTGATTATCTTTTCTTGACCAAAGAACCAGAGGATCAACTTTGAGGCAACCACAGGTGCTGGAAAATGCAGACGGAATCTCAGAAAGGAGAAAGCCAAAGACAGGAAAGCCCCAAATTCTGTGCATAAACTGGGGCCAAATCTCTGCTTGACCTTGTATAAGCAGGCAGACTTCAAGCAACCATGCTACAGAGAAGGAACTAAACTAAGATTTGAAGTGTCAACCAAGACACAGAGTTTGCATTTTGAGTCTGTCCAAAAAAAACCTGCTCTTTGCAGGAATGTAAAAAATACCTAGGCAGTCTACAACAAATAATATTCACAATGTATAAAATCAGTCCAAAATTACTTGACATACATATAGAAAAAAATCTGACCCATGCTCAAAAATAAATCAATAAATAAAAAGGCAATTATGAAGACCAATCCCCAAGCAGACTCAGATGTTGGAATTAGCAGACAGGATTTTAACCATGATCAAGGAGGAAAAGCAAAATAAGATCATAATGAATTAAAGGATAGGAAATCACAGAACAGAAATAAAAACAACATGTTAATAAAAATAACCAAATGTAAATTCTAAAACTGAAAACTACAGGATACGGAATAAAACATTCTCTAGATGAGCTTAATAGCAGAATAAAGATGCGGGAGGGAAAACTTGGTGAATGTGAAACTAGATTCAACAGAAACCATCCAATCTGAAGAAGAAAGGAGGAAAAAAGATTGAGGGAAAGAAATAGAGCATCGGGGACAGAAAAAAATACTTGAGGAAATAATGGCCAAAAAGTTTACAAATTTAATCAAAGACAATTCAAAGGCTCTGAAACCACGCAGGCAAGCCCAGAGCTGAGAACCATATCTGTATGTCTTCATCAGTTCTCAGGCCCAGACTGTGGAGGCCAGTAAGTGTATCCCCAGCAGTACGGCTCTGAGTAGGGGAGCCAAATATGCATTTGAACAAAAAATGTGTAAAATTCAACGGATGGGGCAAGACTCAGGGCTGCCACCTGCTTTCTTGCTTCTTTCGTGGCTTTTGGAGGATATCCAATGCCCTTTCTCTCTTAGCTCTTCCCTCCGTTACTCTCCTCAATTTACCAAGTAGTCTTATGGAAAATGAGTCTATGCTACCAACTCCCTGCCCTCTGACTTTTAGCCAAAACCATCAAGTCTGAACCCAATTCTACCTCCCTCCTCGGTGCCTCCCCTCCCACTCCATTCACAGTCCTGCTTTCTTTAGGATAAACATCTAACACCACTGAAGACTCACCTCTGTCTTCAGAGGCTATTCATTCTGCCCATCTTTAGGGAGCTGGCTTAGCCAACAGAAATAAATGTCCCCAATTGGGGCCCAAGTGTTTTACATGGTGACATGCCTAAGGGGAAATGAGGCTTGAAGTGCCAACCTCTTATTCATAAATTGATCTCAGGTCTATCTGAACTAAAGGCAGATCCTATCCTAGAGAATTACCAAGAGCTGCAAGAAACAGTTTCACACTAAGAAGGGCTGGAAATCGCAAGCATTCCCCTCATGGCACCTGCTGTAAATCCCCAAGATTTATGGTCAGTAAGAGTTGTGTGCAGCTGTAATCACGCCCCATGCTGGGATGATAACCTTTCCAGAAACCAGGTGTTTTTTGTGTCTGGGCTTAATCACCAAACCCAGCTAAGCCCTGGGCTACATGACTTTTTCATTCAGCAGGTGGGAGCCCCCGTCCAACCTCAGAAGTGGGGTCAAAGTTTAGATAAAGAAGTGGATGGGATGTTCCAGTAATGAGTCCTAAGAGCAAAGGGGGGACAATCTGTGCAGACACAGGGGTGTGCAGACAGGGGGCTGACCCATCCCTTCCCCTAGAAGCCCCTGGTGGAAAACTCCAATAGAGGCTTCTCTACCTTTCCTGACAGCAGCAGAATTTGCTCTCAGTCTATGAAAACTTGTGGCCAGCATGGCAGGCACAGGGTTGAGAAATAATAAAATCGAGGTAGAAGGGAGAGAATAGATGCCTTCTGTTCATTTCTTCCTTTCGTGTTTTCCTAGAAGATAGAGGAGAAGAGAGACCCATGTCTGCTCTTTTTCTTCCTCGTGGGTCACTTTGATCCTGCCAGTTTTTCTTTTTAATGGCCTTTTGATCATTAACAGCTTATTTTGGAAATGCTTTCAGTATCTGCATTCTTCCACTTTAGCCACATCTTGATGTAAATGATATTTATTGTTACTCTGGCTCTGCCAGAAGCAGAGGGGCCTTCTGGGTGATATGTTTATAGTTGCAAGTGACACAAAGCAAGGATAATTTAGGACAGGTCAGAGGGTAAGTTTGTGTTTTGCAAGCACCATCGGGGAGTAGTGGGGGTATGTGGGGTCGTACCTGGGGCCTTAGAGCCTGGTGATGGGGCAGAGCTCCCGCCCGAGCTGAGGGTTTATCTTCATTCTCCTAAGCCTGTGGGCAACTAACAAAGCGCATCCCCCGACATCCAACCCTCAAAGCATCCTTTTCTAGACTTCCAGGACAGGAAATAGAACATCTAAAGTCAACTGTGCAACTCACACTGTGCCCTTGATTTCCTATAAATCGGGCAGGAGGCTGAACATAATGTCTGCAAACCATCCCTCATCACCTCTCTCATCCTTTTCTACCAATTACATGTCTCTTATCCACATGCCTAGCATTCTTCATTGATGTTGACCAGGATTTCTTAAAAGGAAAGCCATGCTCAGGAACTGTCCACATCTCTCACTGTGGTCTGTAGACTCTCAGAGACTAAGGATGCTGTTTTCTTGGCAAAATGAAGCCCCAACTTTAGGGTTCATATTGTTTAATAAATCATAGGTTGAAAAATGATTGCATAAGTTACAATTTTTTTTCTTTATTGAAGTATAATTTATATATCATGCCTTTACTCCATTTTAAGTGTACAATTAAATGATTATTAGTAAATTTACCAAGTTGTACAGCTATTCACATAAATCAGTTTTAGAGGATTTCCTTCCCCTATTGAGATCCCTAATTCCCAACCCCAACTACATTTCAAGCATGCCCCTCCCCTCCACAGTGCTCACCACATCCCTCAGATGTGGGTCTACCTCCCTCCCCCCGAATCCCCAGTGAACACCACCACCATTTGAGCCCCATAGTGTCAATCAGTCAGTACCAGTTTGATGGCGAGTACAAGTGGGGCCCATTCTTCCGGTCTTGTGTCACCTCACTTCAAATAATGGGCTCAAGCTTAATCCAGGATAATATAAGCGGTGCTAGCTCACTGTCATTTCTTAAAATTGAGTATAAGTTACAATTTTTTAATACATCAGGAACCAGAAACATCATGCTTTAAACTAAATCATTTAAGATACATGCTTAGAATAAAAGTGGCCTGATTTGAATCAAGCATCAGGCAAGGCCCTCGACTCCCCCTCTTTCTCTAGCTGCCCCTGCCCAGAGGTCTCCGCCAACCTGAGGACTCCTTTGGCCTTGTTTATCCGTCTGTGGGTCCTCCTGCCCCATAACCCAGACA
>CAUYRT010012033.1:0-57515 GCA_963574885.1 Lepilemur ruficaudatus | reverse complement strand
TTTCTTTCTTTCTTTCTTTCTTTCTTTCTTTCTTTCTTTCTTTCTTTCTTTCTTTCTTTCTTTCTTTCCTTCCTTCCTTCCTTCCTTCCTTCCTTCCTTTCTTCTTGGCAAGAAGAAGAGGAGGGAACAATTTTGCTTACTTTGAGATTCTGTTTTTGATAATCAAGTAGAATAATGAACTAGGGAGTATATGAACCAGGGGATGATGACTCCAGGGAGTGTGCTTGTTTGCTAATTCAGTTCTTGGCCAATGAATAACCCTCAGGCAGAGACTTCGAGACCCTAACCAGTGTTAATTTAGCTCACCAGAATTCTAGTGGAAGGAGCAACAGAAAAATTCTCTCTTGTATCTATTAAAAGTATTTTGTAAGAAACACTTTGGTGCCAGGGCTGATAGAAGATCAGAAAAAGGGAGGAATGTAACTGACATTCTCCTGTATCAAAAAAGAGAGGAATGGTCCAGAGGTCAGAATTCAACCGGACTAACCAATGGCTCCACTCTAATGACTTGAGAAGTAGGAACACTAACTCACACAGCACTTTGAGTTTTGAAGGCAAAACTCAAAGGAATTCCTTGATTCACAGAACTGTAAATCACACCTTATAAGGTGCTTAGAGTCTGTCTTTAGAGAGAAAAAGAGAAACCTGAAACAGGCACAGCAGGGGTGAAGGAAATCCAGGAGTCAGAGAGACCTGACCTTGACTCAACTGTGTCATTACTCACTGTCTAGACTGGGCAAGTCACTTTAACCTTTCTGAGTTTTAGCTTCCACATTCGTTAAAAGGAGGCAAACAATGGTCATCTCACAGATGTGTTATGAAGACTAGAACAAGCAAATATTAATAAACTGCTCAGAAAACAGTAAGCTGTCAATGAAATGGTAGCTGTTAACATATCTACATGTCAAAAACTATGTTTAGCATGTTGCATATATGGTTTATTTTAATAAATCCTTACCACATTCAATGAGGTAAGTGCATTATTACTCCCATTTTACAGACAAAACATCTGAGGCTCTGGAACAGAGGTATCTATGGCCTTCAGGTCAAATCTAGTCCACTGACTGCTTTTATAAATATAATTTTATTGGCACACAGCCATGGTCCTTCATTTACATATTGCCTATAGCTTCTTTTGCATTACAAAGGTGGGGCTGAGTAATTACAAAAGGCACCTAACGACCTGCAAAGCTTAAAATATTTGCTAAATTTGCCAATTCCTGCTCTGGAAAAATTAATAACTTCTTTAGGTAGAACAACAACCATTCTTTTTTCGGATATATTAATCTATTGGATCAAAAAGGAGACTCATCAGCAATGGAAACAAAGAAAAAAGAGGATTGCAAAGACATGAATTGTAATGCATACTATATGGATATAGAAATGTTTGCAAAATTTAACAAGTATATAAAGGTAAAGTATATAATTTTAAAAAGCATTTCTACGGTGATAATCACCAACCTAAAAAGTTGTTACCTCTTGTAGGGGAATAAAGGGTTTTGCTTAGGTTGTCAAAGGGGACTTTGATCTATAATTTCTTATTATAAATGAGAATGAATTAATGTATTATTTTTGAGTGTGTGATTAACTTTAAAAAAAGTAAATTAGATTCTAGAATTGTAACTTGTATCTTTCAGAGTACAGATGTGGGTGGGTATCAGAGAAAGAAATAATAGTATGTTAATTTCCCCATCTTTTATAAGAGGAGTCATTAAATAGGATTTTTTCTTGAAATTTATATTATGTTTTTTGAACTGGTTTATGTGATAAAAAGATATCTATGCTTAAAGTGAGTACATATAAAAATGAGAGAAAACATAGGTATTTATAAGGTAGCAATAAAATGAAAGTTGTATTATTTCATTTAGAATTTTCACCACATTTAAATTATATACTAGCATACTCTCAACGTGGGTGAAAAATCAAAGTGAAAATATAGTCTTTTTACAAGAAGCACACCTAAAATAGTAACCAAGAATGTTTAATAGTGAAGGATAGCCAAAGTTAACTTTTTAACTTTTAAGTTAAAAGTTAATTAAATGAAATCTTTTGCTTGAAAAAGTTATACTGAAAATATATGAAGTCCAGAGTAATATGTTAGAAATATAATTTAAGAAATGACAGAATCATAAGTGTAATAGGTGACTTCTATATTTTTAGTTCTTGACAAATCTAATAGAATAAAAATTGAATAAAAACAAGCATTTAGAGAATCTGAAATGTATATCTGAATATGTGCGTTAGCATATATTTGTCAAATTTTATACATTAAATGAAATGCACCTTCTTAATCTTAGATAATTTTTAATAAACTGATGACAACTGAGCCATAGTAAAATTACAATAAATTTGAAAAAAGGTATATACTACATTTTACAGCAATGATACAGCAAAACTTGAAGATAAGCCCAAAGTTTACACAAACAAAAAGAGAAACCAAAAAGCCCATTGGAATATTACTTTTCTAAATAATCATTAGTTGAAAGTAGAATTCAGTTGCGGGGTGTGGTGGCTCTCGCCTGTAATCCTAGCACTCTGGGAGGCCGAGGTGGGCAGATCCTTTGAGCTCAGGAGCTCAGGAGACCAGCCAGAGCAAGAGTGAGACCCTGTCTCTACTAAAAAAATAGAAAGAAATTAGCTGGACAACTAAAAATATATATATAAAAAATCAACCAAGCATGGTGGTACATGCCTGTAGTCCCAGCTATTTGGGAGGCTGAAACAGAAGAATTGCTTGAGCCCAGGAGTTTGAGGTTGCTGTGAGCTAGGCTGACCCCACAGCACTCTAGCCCGGGTAACAGATTAATATTATGTATAAAAAAAAAAAAAAAAAAAAACCACACACAAAAAAAGAAAGTAGAATTCAGAAGTGTTTGCATGGTCTTCTGGAAGACGAACATAAAATTCCACGTATCAAAATTGTTAAGCTTAAAGAATTCACCCTCCCCAAACTTCCACCCAAACCTCCTAAAAAACCCACTCCTTTCCCCTTCCTAGGGGTGTATTAGGCACCTAGCCTTTGCCAGACCTCTGGGGAGATAAGGGAATGAAAATGAAAAGGGGAGCTTACTTTCCTTATTCTTCCTGATAAGAAGGATGCTTATCCCTGGGGTTGTTCTCTACGGAGATAAAGGAATGGAATGCAAGAGAGGAACTTAGTTTCTTTATCCCTCTTGGTTGTTGAAAAGAATTTGTTCACTTCTCCCAGAGAAACCCTCTATAAAACCCAAGGCTCTCCCATTTTCTCTTGTGGACGTCTTTTTCAGCCTTCACCCATCTGCACCCAGATGCTCAAAATAAACAGTGTTTTGCTACACGTGAGGCTTCGTGTATCTCCCTCTCGGCTCTGGATCTAATGAAAATGTGTGTGGTTCAGTACAAGCTGTTTACAGAGGAAAATTAATAATTTTAATTATTAAATGATAAAAATGAATTAAATAGCCCTTTCAAACATATTTAAAAAGAGCAACAGAACCCCTTGTGTATGAAATCCATAGAAATAATTTTATAGTAACTAGCAAGAATATCCTATATTATGAAAACACAATTTCTTTTTTTGCATATTGTGAACATTATTGTTAATTTCCATTCACCTGTGTTGGTTGCTAGAAAATTCTTTAAGTTTTCTTTTTAGAATTTCAAAAAGTATATGGTATTTTGCTTTCCTATTAGATAAATTGGTTATTCAAATAGTACTTTTATCTACTTCTCTGTCTATATACTCACCTCTGTTCACCATGACCTTAGAAACTTAGGATACATTATTATATGAGTAAAATTCTTTTTTTATATTTTTGTTTGTACTCTAACTAGAAAGTAGACTGCACATGCATTTTTCTAAGATGAGAATATAGTTTTTCTTATCTTAGTCTTCCCAATACTTACTTCTAAAAACACATACTGCTGGCCACCATGATGTCTCAAAAAACCCACTAATAACAACTAAGAATTGTATTTTTCATTTTATAGACTAGGAAAAAACTCCATAGAGGAGTTTTAACAGAACTGTGATATTATACTCTTCAAAAACTGACATTAATCTTGGTCCAAAAACTCTCGCATAACTAAAATCAAATTCAGATTGCTTAAAAAAGTTGATGTCCTCCTTTTATAATTTATTTTTCCATATACTGTACCACATTTTACTTCTAACTGAAATGCTTCCCACTGGGTCAAATGGAAGTGTCAATATTAGAAGTATTATATTCTGTTTTCATGTATCACAGCTAAATGCTGTCACATTTTTTATAAATCTTAGTTTCCAAACATAGATAAGACTTTAAGGTAAAAGCAGACACATAGACACACACACATACTCTGCTATTTTTTAATAACTTGGATTCCACAATTTTCAATGGATTTTAAGTTTTCATCTATACAATTTTTTTTTTTTTTTTTTTTTTTTTTAGAAATTGTCCAACCGATAAACATTTTTTCTGGGTCAGGAAATGTGTTTACATGTTGACAATGTCACATGTTTTCAGAATTCTGGGATTGAACTGAAGTCAGTATTGCAAAGAGCTCAGTAAAAATTTCACAAGAAAATAGCACTATCTTGCATTTGGTAAAATTGTGGAGATTCTGTTGGTGACACTATTTGACAATTTCTAATTTAGAATGTATATTTATATGTTTGACATATAAATATAAATATAATAAATATAAGTATTATATACATATAATTTAAATGCGTGCATCTAATTATTAATATAAGTAACCATAGTGGAAAAATGATTTTTAAAAGTGTGATGTGGTTTTAATTTGAATTTCTTTGATGATTAGTGATGTTGAGCATTTTTTCATATGTTTATTGGCCATTTGACTATCTTCTTTTGAAAAACTTCTGTTCATGTCTTTTGCCCACTTTTTGATGGGGTCGTTTGATTTTTTTCTTGTTGATTTTCTTGAGTTCTTTATAGATTCTGGTTATTAGCCCTTTATCAGATGTGTAGCTTGCCAATATATTTTCTGCCATTCTGTAGGTACATAGAAGGAAGTATAACTTAATAAAAATCAAGCAGGGGGAGGGAGGGGGGAATGGGCGAAAACCTACCTAACGGGTACAATGAATACTATGTAGTCACACTTATAACTGTGACTCAAGCATTATATTAAAGTGATCCATGTAATCAAAAATATTTGTACTCCCATAGTACTTTGAAATTAAAAAAAAAGAAATTAAAAAAAAAGTATGATGTGTTTGATAGACCTAACACTTCCAAGCATGGAGATTATGAATAAAACCAGATTTATTTTTGGTTGATAAAACGTCACAGTAGCGGGAAGTATACGGAATGCGAGCATTCGGTCATCCCTTCAAAGTCTTGGTATTAGGCTTTGACTACTTGCTTTACACTGTGGTAGGGTTTAGATTTACAAAATCAGGTACAACCAGCCGCTGTTATTACGAAGTCTGTCACCTGGCGATGGGAAGGAAAAGAAATAAACACAGCAACGCGTAGGTGCCAGGATCTGGACATAGGCACCTCCACACCGAGTAAGACATACGTTGTCTACCTGGGGAGTCAAGGGTGGTTCCCAAGGCCAGGTAACATGAAAACCTCGTTGGTGGGAGAAGTGAGACATACGAGGCTTTCAGGAAACTCCAAGTAGTTTGACGCAACAAAGAGTTAATGCCTTTTGAGAAATGACTAAAGGAAGGAACGATTAGCCTGAAAAAGTTTTGACAAATGTTTTTAAAAATTGAAAATGAGGTTGCCCCTGAAAATTATTGTTATTGTACATATCAACACTAAACACCATTCAATCGTAAACTTTATTAAAACAACAACTTTTGAAAATGGGGAAAGCCATTTAAATTGCAATATGCTTTGGCTTATGCAGTACTAAAGAAAACAGTGGAATATGACTGTTAAAATTTCTTTCTGTGGCATCAAACAGGCTTGGGTGAGAATCCCAGTTTTGCCATTCACTGATTGGGTGATGCTACATGAGTTACTAAATCTCTTTAAACAGGCTTCAGTTTTCTCATGTGGATGATGGGGCTAATGATGTTTTCTTTAGAGGATGCATATTTTTGTCCTAGTTTTCTGCAGAAAGTAGGTGCCCCTAAATACTGGCTATTGTTTTGAAGGAAAACTGTATTTCCATTGGTCAGTCCTTTATTCTGTTCTATAATTTGGTACCTGTTTAGAAAAAAGCTAATAGAAAACAAGTTCTGTGTTTATCAGTAACTCTTCTTAATGCTACATAAAAATAATTAATTGCAGTATGTACAAATGTGATATTGAAATAAAAGATAAAACTGAAATAATCGGTTATGCCATTTGTGTACTAACATGTGCATTAAAAGAATACCTGCAGTGCATTAAGTATATTTCCAAATACAGAAAATGATTTTTATATCTGTAATGCACAAGCATATGGTTTACTATCCATAGGCATAATGAAACAAAAGATTTGTATTTGAAGAAAACATTTAATGAGAATGTAGTTAAAATGAGTTCAGTTTGATAAAATAAATAAAAGGTCTCAATGTAAGTATCTAGCTTAACATTATGAAGCTTATTTATTTTTTAATATAATTCTTTTTCTTTTTAACAGTTTGTTTATTTTATGATTATTAAACACTCAGACATTAAAGACAATTTGAAACATATAGAAAATAACAAAGAAAATATAACCAGTAAATCTAACACCTAAAAATATCTACTTTGAAATTTCATTCTTAATTAGTTATTATCTATTACTTCTGTACTATTAGATGTCAACACTCTAACTACATATTTTTCTACAATTATTATATCAGTCAGGATGGGCTGGTTATGCTGCAACAACAAACAACCATGAGCCTCAGTGTTTTAAAGCAAAGTGCTATTGGCTGCTTTTGCTATATCAGCTGCTTTAGCCCTCCTCTGTGTCATCCCCAGAAGTTCGTAGGATGATGAAGCAGCTGCTTATTATCTAAAATATTGCCAGTCCCTGAGATGGAAGGAAAGAGAGAGTGTGGCAAATTGCGCACTGGTTCTTAGAACTTTCACCAGGACCTGATAAATATCACATGATCTCCTTTCAAGCCAAGCCATCTAACTCCAAGTGGGCACGGAAGTTCAGCCCACTATTTGCCTGGAATGAGAATAAAAATGTTTTGTGAGGAATCTTCAGTTACTACCACAATTATTATACAAGTGTGTGAGAATGTTGGCAGTTATCTGTGGGAAAAAATAGAAGCGAGAAAAGTAAAAGGAATGATTTGAAAAATCTCTGTAAGTACTGTCCATACTCATGCTTCCAAAAACTTTATTCTACCCTTTGCTAAAATAATCAATTTTGCTCATTTGACTTTTGCCAGCTTTCTGAAATATGCTCCTGCTTTCTAATTTCTTGAGAAGCCATGCTCTTGATTCTCCCAAACTCATATATCTCACACTGCTCTAAATCTTGGCCTTTTCAAAGTTTGTAATGTAATTATTTGTTTTCTGTGTTTATCATAGGTTAGTTTATTATCTTAACATCCTCATGTGTAAGTCAGCTTTGTGATTTTTAGGTGGTAAGTAGAAGTCACCAAAATTAAGAGACTCTATCTTATTGGTATTTTGTTTATTTGTTTGTTGCTATCCCTGGTAGGCTTTTGGGAGAAAGATAACACTGAATTGCTTCATTAAGACAATAACAATAGGACATATAGCAGCAAGACAATGGTATCCAATCATTCCTTTATTTACTCACTTGCTTAAGGGCAAATATTTTCTTATCACTTCTCATGCACTGTGGTAGTTGACACAAATAGGAGTGGTTTTCTTGCTATATTCTTGCCACATTTTTGCTGTATTCCACTTCTGTTAGAGAAATGCTTCCTCATCCCAACATTGGTCTTTTACAGTTTCTTCTAGATCCGTGCCTCTCTGGCTACTATTTTTCAAGAGTTGGGTATCTGATTAAGTTGAGCTAATCATAGCAAACCTTCATACCCCAGTTATAGTAAGTAGCCCAGAGATGAAGGGGCAGATGACTTCAGCTGGAACAGCAGAGTCAGAGCCTACCTTTTGGTAAGGATTGGGCCACCTATGGGTATAATGGCTATTATTCCAGCTCTTGCTGGAAAAAAGTGATTCTGAAAGAAAAAGTCAATAGGCTGAGAGAGATAGAGGTAGATAAAGAGATATTTATGATTATTTTAATGTTTCTGTTTTTTGTTATTCCGTGTGTCAATTGTTCCTGAGAGTTGAATTTTTATTCTGCTTCATTTTTGATTATGAGTCAATAAACTTCTTTATTCTTGCCTCAGTGAACTTAATTTAGGTTTATTTTACTTGTAACTAAAAGAGGTCAGAGTAATACTTCCCTAGGTGCTATAAACCTACTCATGGAAAAATGAACAAAAATTGATTATATAAATACTTGGAAATTTAATCCAAGGATAGTGGACGGTGTCTGTTTTAACCTGATTTTAAATTATAATATTATGTTACTTTGATGTCACAGTGAATTGGAGTTCACCAAGTTGTCTTGCTGGAAAAGGATATAAAAGTATTCTGAAGATGATTTTATATTTTACTTGAATAAAGAGACAAAACTGGTAAGCGAATTTTAAATAGTCTCTAATTGTAATAGTGTCTTTTAAAAAAAATGTATAGTCTTGCATTGTTGGACTTTATGTCCTAACCTATTTGTAGAAGCACATGTATTGTCATCCAAATAATAAAGGGGAAAAAAAGAGTGAATAAAGAAACATTAAGTTTAAATGTTTGAAGTTTCCTTATTATTTAAACTTCAATTTATTTACAGAAAATATATTTTAATATATAAGTAAAAGCTATTCTGCTGGTTTACACAGGATTTGGGGAATGCAGCAATGGGAAATCCAGTCCTTGCCAAGTTCCTAAACAGTGTTGGGTTTATTTTCTTATTAATTGGGCTTCATTAGGGAACCATGATAACATTTAGTTGGAGACAGGTTAAACTGTTAACAAACTGACAATAGGTCCCTTTATAGAACAAAATATAAATAGATTAATTACTATTTGGAGAAAGGCATCTAGAATACCTGTGTTTGTTGATCAGTGCATCCTCTTTACATTAGGGACAATTATTTAAGAAACGAGATCAATTTCGAATGCGGTTATTTGGTAAATAGAGGGTCAAAATAAATTAGCGGAATGGCTTTATAGCACTTTACATATTATCAATTATAATTTACATAATTAGAATGAACTAGAAAAGTCTTATCAGCAGGAACACAGACATTCTTCAGTATCCACTTACAAATACTCTTGTTATTACCAAAATCATTGGCATCACTATATCCAGTATTGTACCCCATATTTCATCAATTGCATTTTATTATTAATTATAATTTCTCAATTGAATCAGAAGTTAGCGTAACTCCATCAGCATTATGTTTATAAATCATATTTTAATGAGATTTCCTTATTGGAAGATACTTTAATATGGATTATATCAAATATGTGCAGGGATATTCTAATCTTTTAATCAAAGATCAAACGAAAAGGTGATTTGAAACAGGGAGGCATTGTCTAAATGCATGGTATGCAACTCATGCACCCTAGTAATTGATAATCAAGGAATCTTATAGACTGAGTCTTGAATTTATTTGAAAGACCATTTCCCTTTCATTCTGAATAGTCCATTTTTATTCACTGTGTTAAATATTAGCATGAAATCGACAATAAATTTAATGAAGAATATCAACAAAGCAAAACATGCAGTAGCTCATTAACTTGGCAAAGGCTTACTTACCAATCTTGAGTAACTCGCCTTTCAGTGGACCACCCCTACTGTGAAAGCAGTTAGTTTTCTACAATATGATATCTATAAAAATGGATCCTACTTTCCTTTCACAGAAACGGAGAGATGAGTATTACACAGATATTCACACGAACATATAATATTTGAATTTGAAATTTCAACAGTTATCGTAAAAGCTTGTCCCGTTGACATTTCTGATTAAAAAGGTGAGTTGTTTTTTTCCCTTAAGTGGCTAATACTGACAACGTGATTTCCCACATGTATGTGTCAGCTTTGCTATAAAAGGAACATATTTTTCAAAGAGTCCCAAGTACTGATATGTCTTTCCTATGAATTTCCCTTTTGTGCCATATCACATCCTCTTTAAAAAAACCAGTTTAACAATTTCTGAGCTTGTGAACAGGTGAATTAAGAAATAAATTCATGAAGTGAATTATGAGGTAATCTAGAGCACTTACAACCAAAATTGATTCATAAAATTCAATTTAGACTAATCTTTGCAGACACTCAGGCATGCCACCAGATGACACAGGACTATAAGTAATAAAATAAGATTCTAGTGAAATAAATTGAAGCTATAACCAAATTCAAATGAATAGTCTAAATGATATTGAGGCCAGGAAAACTTTGAATTCGACAATTATTTCTTTGCATGAAAGGCCTTTCTACTAGTACTAGTTTGCCATTTAAAAAAAAAATTATGTACTTATGAAATGTTCTTCACTTAAACATGTGCAAAAATAAGGGAAAAAGTAAGTTTTTGGCTTTACTAATTAATATTGTTAATAGGTAATGACCTTTTTAGATATGGACATTAGTTTTTGTGGAAGATTATGGATATAGAGAACTATGACTCTTCGTTAGACAGTGATTAGGCTATTATTAGAAGTAGTATTCATAATAAGAAATAGAATGCATTTTAAAATACATTTTATATGATTTTTGGTTCCAGATGGATTCTTTCTAAAACCTGGTAAATTAAGTAGGAGTTTATTTTTCGTCATCTATATTTTAATGGTGAGCAAACTGAAACTTGCAGGTATTAAAGGACTCGTCTTACGATGCACTGTTTATGATAGTAGAGTTTTTCCTCCACTGTGTGCTGCTTCTAACTGTAAGGTCACAGAATTTAAGCAACTTGTCCTGCCAAAGTTACTGAGTGAAGTGGTGGTAGAATGAAAACCGAAGTCATAAAACTTTGAATATTTAGAAAACAAAGTCATAACACTTTGGCTATTTAGAAAACATTTTCTGGTAAAACTCCTTGTTTAAGCTAGAATCAAAATCCAAGATCTGTTTGCAATAGGATCTTCAAATATTTACCATAGCTGTTGTGGCTTATTCCTTCCAGAACCAGTAGAACATTGTCTTTTCCTCCTCGAGGCCATACTCAGCCTTGGGGTCCTTCTCAGATAGTGTTTCTGCCTCCTACCATGGGAGTGAAATTAGCATAAAATGACATCTTCCATTTGGGAGGCAGTCATTGAGTCTCCTGGCCTTCTTACAACTACGTTTCTCTGCCCTGTCTGCTTCTGGGCCCGGCACGTTGTGGAAGCTCAGCAAACGAGACTGACTTATCAGAATGTTGTTTCAGTTGAATGTGAACACCAAACCATTTGCTATAACTATCAGGCAGCCTAACACTGTAATCTGGAGAAATTGACAACAATCGTAAGGCTGATAGGGCTCAATTGAGAAAAAACAATTCAGAATATAGCAAATGGTAATCCCTGGCTTCAATTTATGGGCTGCCTGATAGTTTCAATATATTTCTTTGCTGTTTGGGGCATTTATCTTTTTTCCACCTTTGGATATTTTAATGAGAAGGTGAAGGAAGTTGCATTGGAGGTTACTGAGCCAGTTGCCAGAAGGAACTGGAAATACATACTCACCATCTTTTCTTGAAGAACTAAAATCCCAAGTCCAATTAATTCCCCAATATATTCTAATCCATTTTGCATCCAAAATGTGTTTTATTCCTGAAAATTCTCCATATTGTTAAAGACTAAGCTCATTTTTCTTATTTTTTGTTATAATTGTGCCTCTTACAGAAGCACCTTTATGCTGTAATAGGAGCTGTGGTTTGAATTCCCCATTCCACAAGAACAAGAGTCTGCCATAAGATCCCCAGGTGCTTTCAGAGGAAAGCTGGAGAGTGTTGGAAGCAATACTGCATATAGTTACTATTTCCCCAAATCTTGCTCCAGGCAGAATATTTAAGGAAATATATCTTATAGAGAACTCTTGAAAGTACTTTCAGTATAAGATTATGCTAAAAATGCAATTCAAAAAAATCCAGGTACTGTTCTTAACTTTGTGATTATCATATGAAGCTAGAGGATTCTGCTAAATCTCTCTCTCTTTTTTTAACCTGGATATTTTCTAATTTACTGCAATTTATTGGTGGAAGGGGAGGAGATGAGCAGAAAGAGGAGAAAATACAAGTGTTCCTAATCCCAAATCCTCTGGGATTATTGTCAAACATGGACTCTGGCTTTATTGTTAGTTCAGCTGGGAGCTCTGTCTCCCAGTCTTGAAACTGTATTGTGGATGTGTTTTCTCCTAAATATTGCCTTTATCATTACCTCCTGGAAAAGAGATGAACCATCTTTCATAGTATTGGGAAGAATGTTCTTCTAGTTTCTATTAACAATCAAACTAAAACCTGGGAAGTTATGGAGGGAGAACACACAGAAGGTTGATGTCCAAGGCACTTACATATTGAATGATGCATGTCATTTAACCTATGCCACAATATTTTTTTGTAAAGTTTAATAATATTGGTAACACGTAAAGGCAGAGTTTGAACATTATTTAGTAATCCATCATTTCTAATCCCTAATTCATTTAAACTCAACACAAAATATTCATCTCTATGGTAGTCTGCTTCTCTCAGCAATTGTTTTCAAGGTAGCAAAACTTGGGTCACAACCAACTGCACCAACAAAAAATCGTGTGCTTTGTGAAATTTCATTTGTTTGGTTATTTCAGGTTGATCGCCTCATACAGCTTGAGTCACACTGGCCCTCTTGTTCCTTCACATTTCAAGCTGCACGTCTGTGGCAGAGGCTGTGCACTGCTTGTTTCCTGGGACACCTTTCCCCCAGATCGTCACCAGAATCATTACTCTCTCATTTCATCCAGGTCTCTGCCCAAATGGCACTGCCACCTCTGAGAGGGCTTCTTTTACCACCCTATCTCACAGATAGTACCTTCTCTGTCTTTATTTCTCTCCCCCTCACCTTATGCTGCTTTGTTTTCTTTGCAGCATTATCACTACTTATAATATTTTACCCATGTATTGATGGATTGAATGCTTGTTTTATACACTAAAGTGTAAGCTCTATGAGGACAAGGACTTTGTTTTGTTCACTGTGCATGCCTGACAACTACAACAGTGCCTGGGACTTCATAGGTATTATACTAGGTAATTTTTAAAAATAGCTTTAATGCCTACACACTCCACCTTTCTTTTAAATAATTGTCTTTTAAAAAATTTCTGTTATGGGAAATGCTCCAAATCTACCTAGCAGTTCTAACCTGGAATTTTACAGATATTATACATGGATGTAACTTACTGTTTTGTTTTTAAAATTTATATTATTTTTAATTGATGAATCGTAATTGTATTACATTTATGGAGCACAATGTGATGTTTTGATATATGCATAAAATGTGGAGTGATTGAATCAAGTTAATTAACATATTCATTACCTCACTTACTTGATATTTTTGTGGTGATACATTTGAAATTTACTCTCTTAGTTATTTTGAAATGTACATTATTATTGACTATAGTCACCCTGCTGTGCAATAGATCTCAGAAATATTCCTCCTGTCTAGCTGAAACTTTGTATATTCTGATCAGTAACTTCACATTCCTCACTCCCTCACCCAGCTTCTGGTAACCTACATTCTACTCTCTATTGCTGTTAATTCAACTTTTTTTAGATTCACATATAAGTGAGATCATATGGTATTTTTCTTTATGTGTCTGGCTTATTTTACTTAGCATAATTTCCTCTGGATTTATTGATGCTGTCCCAAATGATAGAATTTTGTTCTTTATAAAGGCTGAATAGAATTCCATTGTGTACATACATCACATTTTCTTTATCCATTCATTTGTTAATTGGCACTTAAGTTGATTCCATATCTTGGCTATTGTAAATACGCTGCAATGAACATGGCAGTGTAGATATTCCTTCAACATATTGATTTCAATTTCTTTGGATATATTTCCAGAAGTGGGATTGCTGCATCATATGATAGTTTTGTTTTTAGTTTTTGAGGAAGCTCGTATCATTTTCTGTAATGGAGGTACTAATTTACATTCCCACCAACAGTGTATAGAGGTTCCCTTTTCTCTGCATCCTTGCCAACACTGATATTTCATCTTTTTGACAAAAGCCATTCTCATAGGTGTGAGGTCATATCCCATTGTGGTTTTAATTTGCATTTTCCAAATGATTAGTGATGCTGAGCATTTTTTCATAAACCTGCTGGTCATTTGTATGTCTTCTTTTGAGAAGTATTTCTTCAGGTCCTTTGCCATTTTTTAAATCAAGTTATTTCTTTTCTTGCTATTGAGTTGTGTGAGTTCCTTATATATTTTGGATAATAATCCCTCATCAGATGTATGGTTTGCAAATATTTTTCCCACTCTGTGGGTTGCCTCTTCACTTTGTTAATTGTTTCTTTTGCTGTGCAGAAGCTTTTTAGTTTGATGCAATTTGCCTATTTTTGTTTTTGTTCTTTGAGCTTTTGGGGTCATATACAACAAATCATTGTTGCCAGACCAATGTCATGGAGAGTTCTCCTATGTTGTCTTCTAGTAGTTTTATAGTTTTAGGTCTTACATGTAAGTCTTTAATCTGTTTTGAGTTGATTTTGTGCATCATGTAAGATAAAGTTCTAATTTCATTCTTCTGTGTAGATAGCCAGTTTTCCCAACACCATTTATTGCATAGACTGCTCTTTTCCTGTTGTGTATTCTTGGCACCCTTGTCAAAAGTCAATTGACCATAAGTGTGGGTTTATTTTTGGGCTTTCTATACAGTATCATTAGTTGATAAGTTTGTTTTTATGCCAGCACCATGCTGTTTTGATTACAATTGCCTTATAATATATTTTGAAGTCAGGTAGTGTGATGTATCCAGCTTTGTTCCTTTTGTTTAAGATTGTTTAGGCTATTTGTGGTCTTTTGCAGATCTATATGAATTTAAGAATTTTTTTTCTATTTCTATGAAAAATCACATTGGAATTTTGATAGGGCTTGTATGAAATCTATAGATAACTTTGGGTAGTATGGACATTTTAACAATATCAAGTTTTCCAATACTTAAACACAAGATATCTTTCCATTTATTTGTGTCTTCCTCAATTTCTTTTATCACTGTTTTAATAACTGAATGGATAGCACCATTCTTGATCTTTCAAATTAGGTCAGTGTTTCCTCTTTTCAATGTTCATGGAATTTATTACAGTTTGTAAATACATATTAACATTAATCTATATATTTTTTGTGTATATAGATATACACACACCCACTCATTTTCATGTAACAGAGACCTCAAATAAGATTTAAGTAGAAGTTTAAACAAGAGGGAAGCTTACTTCTCTTGGTATAATAGTGTACAGGTAGGCAGTCCCAGAGCTGACAGAGCAGCTTTGATGCACAAAGTCATCCAAGTACACAGCTTCTCCTATGTTGCTATTCAATCATCCATGGGCATAGACTTCCTGTGTATCACCCTAGATAGCCATCAGTTACACATACCTGCCAGCAGGAAGGGGAAACAAGAGGGGGCAGATCTTCCTCTCTTTTAAAAGTGTGATAATTTCCAGCTGCAAGGGAGTTTGAGAAATAGCGTGTTCATTATGCAGCTATAAAATTCATTTATCATGGAAGACAAAATAAATTATATTGGAGGACAAGTAGCAGGCTCTGCTATAATCTCTTTGTGTAAGAATTTAATTATTGTTTCTCCTACTGAACCATTGAACACCTGTGTTTTTTTTTTTTTTTTTTGACCTTTAAGATCTTTACTGCATCACCTGTGGTTTTTATTTCTGTTTAATCTTCAGGCCCTAGAACAATGCTATCACATAGTAGTTACTCAGTAAATATGTAATAAATAAATAATAAATAAATAATTATTTTATTGATGATGCAGGTCTCACCTAGGCATGCCTACTCATCACAGGAGGAAATTTTTCAGAAAGTAGGAAGGTAGGAAGATTATTCTATTAGTCTAGGTGGGAGAAGAGGGAAACTGAGGCAGGGAAGCATGGATAAGGATGAGGCAGGAAGAGTTGAGGAATTTAAAGTTTTACAAGAGAAGAACCTGAGGGTGGGAATTGTCTGAAGAAGTTAGGGAAGGAAAGGTGTTGGGTGTTTTGTAGTGGTCACTAGGCCTTCCCTAGAGGATGTATGGGAGGCACTGGGAGGGTTCCTGGGGACTCAGGAGCTCCCCAGATCCTGTGGTCCCTCCTTCCATTCTGTGAGCTGCCCAGAGTCTTCATCAAATCACCATCCTTCAAAGCTTACTTTCCATTATGATTCTCTCCCTTTCAAACAAACAAACAAACAAACAAATAAAAAATCCTGACTGAAGCATCACTTAGAGAAGGACCTTGGAAATTGTTCTTGGATTTATAAGTAATTCTTAGTTTATATGTAAACATCTGCAAACATCTCAGTTTATAAGCAAATATCCCTAGAATATTGAAAGAAACATATATTTCTTATGTAGTTAAGCTTAATGTAATAGGAAAAATAACTATTGATTAAAAATTTGTAAATACACTAACAGAATTAAAAAAATGAATGTTGTTGAATATGATAAGCACTTTCTATTGAAAGTAACATTTTTAATGATGAAATTTATTGATTTAAAGTGGCCATTTGGATGTCTTCTTTTGAGAAGTGTCTGTTCAGGTCCTTTGGCCATTTTTTAATCAATAAAATCTTAATTTTATAAGATATAATAGCATAAATTGCATAGAGAAGTCACATTTGAAAGTTACACAAACCTGTTTTTCTTTGAGGATTTTATATACCTAAAAATAATAACAGGAGTAAGCAATGAACAAAATAAGAAAAAGTAGAATCTTCTAAAAATGGTGATATTAATTTGAGCAGGAAAAAAATGACAAAGACAAAAAGCATTTTAACTATCAGAGTTTTATCATGTCATCATCATAATAAGATTAGGTCAGCTTTGCCTAAGGTGGAAGCAATTTCACATCTTTGTGTCTCATGGTAAAAAAATGCAATGGGAAAAGGTCACTTTCACAACAAATTGGTATCACAGATGAAAAGTGAATAACAATAATGCCAGTGTGATTTTGCTAAAGTCTTCTGTGAATTAAAGGTAGCAAAATTTATGACTAAATGTGTGGTTTACAATGTTAGTATAGTATTGACATTTGAATCCAAAAATAAAAAAATTAAATATGGGCTATATTTCAGTTGAAATATGTTTTACCTAATTTGGATATATCACAGGATACATTTCTATAGTTTTTATGTTTAGTATTATATCATGCTTCCCACCTTATTCAATATCACACTTACTATTTTATGAGTAAATTATTTGTCTAGGACAGCTTATGATGCTTTTTGTATGACATCCTAAATAATTTGAATATTTGTTTAGTAGGACATGGTAAGGCATAAAAGAGTATTAACGGGGCGGTAGAATAGTGAGCTGGTTTCAAAAAGATTACTCTGACAAAAAGGAAGATAGATACGTGGCAGCCAAACTGTAGGAAGGAAAATTAGGAGATTTGACATTTGAAACTGCTTATGTTCTTTTTCTGTACATTAATGTATTTGCTAAATTGTTGTTTGAATTTTTCCTCTTTGTCCTTATCCTCCTTCTTTTGTCTCCAGATTGCAGTTACCTCTCTGGGAAAGATTATTTATACTTAAAGACTTTGCTGTCCTAGTGACAGAGCTTCCAAGAATCAGGACTAATGATAGGTTTGAGTTGACTGTCACTATATTGTCTTCAGAGTCTTTATTCCTCATGAACAGTAAACATTTGTATTGAGTTAAACTCCTTAAGCCGGCCTCTAATGTAGAACGGGGCTATTTCTGAAAGTATTTCCAGGTTCCTGCTTACAGACCCATCAGTTTGCCAGACATGCCCACATGTGTCTGAACCCCAGGAACTGATATAACTCGAGATCTTTCGCAGGAGGCTCCTCAGCCCTGTAAATATGCTTCCGACAGGTCTATCTTACCAGTCTGTGAAACATGCCTAAACCTGCCTGGATCCCAGCAGTGAGCAGGAATGTGTCAAACTGAGCTCTTTGCTATATACAGTGGATATGATGAACATAAAATAAAATAAAATAAAATAAAACATAATTGAGTATCTTTGTATCAAATTTAATACTTTTCAAAGAGTTTTTACATACTTGATCTTCATAAGAACACTGTGAGGTACATAGGGAAGGCATTTCTTATCATCTTATTTTAAAAACAAGGAAATAATAGGAGATGTGAAGCGAATGGAAGACACAAGGCTAGAAAGCAGCTCTCTGATCATTGAGATGGAAGATAATAGGAAACTGAACTGAGTTTGTAGCTGCAAGAGCAGGAGGAGGAGTCACATGAAATGATATGGAGATAACTGACAACCAAAGGGACATGAAGAACACAAACCCAATGAAGGAAGAATCAAAAGAGATGAAAAGATCAGAGACATGGCAGTGGGATGGTGGTGGTGACACATAAATGTAAAGAGGAAACCCTTCCTCCCTGGAATCTAGAATCAATAGGAGGTTTCTAGGGATAGAAATGTAGTGAAACAACATACTTCTGAATTTACTTTCAACAAATTACAGGGAGAAAAACCCAAGCAGTTAAGATCATTTAGATGAGAAATATATCTGTTACATCTGGCTGAGTTTGTAAAACTTTAGTGTTTCATTAATACTGTAATTAATCCACTTCCTGGATGCCATATTGAATATAAGACATATTGTTGTTTTATGCATTAATAAATTTTTTTTAAATGCTGCCAATTAAATATGACAAGCCAGTAATTGCCACATGTATCTTGATTTCTGATAAAATATTTAAAAATGTGTATCTCAGAAGAAGAATAAAATGTTATTAGTCATACCCTCCAAATATGTTTTTATGTCAATAAGGGAAATCTGTACACACTAGTTGATGAAGCTCATTATACAAAAGACAATCTTACTGAGTGGGTTCACAGTTTGATCACTGGCCATTCGAGAATCTGGAGGGAAAAAAATGAACTTTAGAAACTGTCACAAGAAACTCATACCTCAATTTTTGGAGTATTTTATGTAAGTTATATTAAGGGAGATAGCCAACACATGTAATATTTTAAAACTTCTTAAATATTATAAGCCCTAATAATTATGCATGCTTGCTTCCTTTCAATATTTCTATTAAAGAATCAAAGAAACATGTTAAAAGTCTCTCCAATGAAAAAGACAAAGTTTTCCTTGGATAATATCATTGTCAATCACCTAAAGCATAAAAGAGAGAACTAATTACCAGGTCATGTACAAGGAACTTAGCTAAGCAAGAACCTCTCTTTGAGCTGTCCCTTAAGGATAAGGATGATCTTCAGTCTGCTTGGATATATTTAAAAATTCAAAGAAAATAAAATCAGCAAAGACATGAGAAACTGATGTAGATAATATCTAACTTTAATATCTAAACTTAATATAATCTTTAATGGCAAGTAAGAGTGATCAAGTCAATAACCCATCTGTCTGATGTATGTCTGCAGAACTCATGAACATTTCACTCCCTGTCTTGTTAAAATAACTTCTCAAAGAGAAAGAAGTATACTTGATTCTGGTCAAGAAATCTACGACAAATGAAAAGTGCACTCGACTAGGAAGCTCAAGCCCTGTGTTCTAGTCCTGAGGATGCTAATAAGTAATTATATGACAGACAAAATTCCTTAACTTATTTAGGCTTCACTTGCTTCTTTTGTAAAATGAACAAAGCAGAGTAAACCACATGATGTGTAAAAACTCCCTTTCCACTCAAATAATTGTAAATATAAATAGGCAGAAAATGCATGGTTTCATCATTAAATTAAATTTTATAAAACAAAGTTAGTATAAAATATGCATAACAGATTTTTGACAAAAATACCTGCTAACTCTCCCTCTCAAACCTGCCCCCTTCTGCCCCCACAATAAAATAGAAGAATTTTGCTGAAAACTCACAAGAGAAATCAGGAAGATTACCAGTTTCCAATATGATGGACTACCTTACAGCCTCTCCAATCTTCCTGTGAGGGAAAACTATACTGGATTAAAAAAAATCTGTTTGAAGGGACTGTCAAGATACAAGGAGCCAAAATCCTGGTGAGAAGGAAACTCAGGGATGTGTTCTTGACATTCTCTGTTACTTTAATTATGAAATGGGAAGAGGAAGAGATTCCAAATGGGAAGAGGAAGAGACAGGAATGGCGGCAGAAAAGAGTTTTTGGTGACCTCACAGGGCTGGGGAGACAAAGAGAGAGATCATGGTAAACATGGCAGCCAAGCTGAGACTCCAGAGAGAAGGGAAGCACAAAGAAGATGGCCCAATCTCAGCACTGCTTTTCATCTTGAGGTATTTGTGTGTGACCCAGGCCTAGAATATATATAAGCCAAGTGAAAAGCTCGGGTAAGAGGCTGAGATACTAGGTAGAGCCTTCAAGAGTCTCATTGCCTGGGGAGACGAAAAGTAGAATTCAGGAACTGCCAACAAGTAGGGACCCATGTAAAGCTCCAGGCTAAGTATCTAGGTAAATTTAAGTAAGTATTATCTGTGCAGCATAAGATTAACAAAAATAACGTCATGTTGGGTTAAATATATATGTTAACCATATAATTAAATATATAACATATAGGTTAATTACGAATTAAAATATATGACAGTAACTCAAGACAGAGGCTTAATGTTCTAAGATTATACCATTGTCAAGCAAGTGATGTTAAGTACTAATATATATCAGACTATAATAAATCAAGGAAACATATTTTAATCTCAAAGTTGTCATTAAAAGAATAATAAATAAGCTAATAAAGGAGGAAATAGAAATATAAAAACATCTGCTTATTTTCAAAAAAGAGAAGAAAAGAGAAACAAAAGAAACTATAAAATAAATATAACATGGTAGCTTTAAATCCAAATATATTGATAATTATATTAAATGTAAGAAGACTATTCCAATTGAGAGGCAAAGACATCAGAGTATTACAAGGAAAAAATACCTGTAATTCTGCTTACAAGACATATAACTTAAATATGAGCAAACAGTAAAAGCTAAAATTAAAAGGTTGTAGAAATTTCTCTATACAATGAAAATTCTGTCTGCTACTGCTTCCTCTAGCCCAATTCAATAAAAACAAACAAACAAAAAGCTGGTGAGGATAGATTAATAGAATTAAAGGCAAGGAACATTACACAAGATAAAGAGATGCATTGCATAAATATATTATATAGGGTCACTTCACCTGGAAGATGTAAACATTCTAAATTTGCATTTACTTAATTATATAGCTTCAACATATATAAAGCAAACACTGACAGAAATTTAAAAAGATATGGAAATATCCACAATGATGTCTCTCAGTAATAGATGGAACAAATAGGCAAAATTCAGTAAAGATTTGAACAAAATGATTAACGAATGTGAATAACTGAAATACATGAATGCTATTTCATGTCAGATACAATTCCCAAAGTCACATTTTCTGAAGTGCCCATGGAAAATTTACTAAAATTAACTACATACTGGTCCATAAAACAAGTCTCAACAAGTTTTGAATAATTTGAAATCATATCAAGGATGTTCTCTGACCACAGTGGAATTAAAGCTAGAAATTGGTAACAAAAAAATAAATCAATAAAAAAGATAAACATTAATATAAAATTCTCAGATGTTTTGAAATTAAGCAATATCATTCAATATAAACTATGAGCAGAGAAAAAAGTCACCTTGTAAATTTAAAATATTTTTACCTGAAAGATAATAGTTTGTCCATAGTTTTAAAAAAGGTTTCTTAGATATAAAATTATGTCATTTGAAAGTCATGGCAGTTCTGTTTTTTCCTGTTTGGTCTTTCCATTCTGTATTTATTTTTCTTGCTGTGAATGCATTGTTAAACAGTAGTATTAGCAGACATCCTTGTTTGCTTCCTGATTTTAAGGGGAAAGTTTTCAATATTTCACCATTAAGTGTGATGTTTATATGTAAATTTTATTTCTGTATGAATTTCAAGATCAGCTTCTCAAGGACCAGAAAATAGCCAAATCTTGAAAAGAAGCAGAAACCTTGAACACTTATACTACCAGAAACCAAACATTAAAAAGCTATTAAGACAGTATGTTACTGGACAAAGATGACAAAAGGACCAAAAGAACAGGATAAAAAGTATATAAATAGATTCATACATACATGGTCGCTTGATTTATGACAAAAGTGACACTGCAGTTTGGTGAAAAAATGATGGTCTTATTAATAAATGGTGCTGTGTTATTTGAATGTCCATGTGAAGAAAAAAAATGACTCTTGACCCTTGCTTTGTAGCATAAATGAAAATCTATTTTTGATGGATTATTGGTCTAAACACTAAAAGTAGAACAGAAGAACATAATATTGCAGCAGGTGACAATTTCTTAATAGGATATAAAAACACCAATTATAAACGAAACATTCAAATTTCAGACTTCATTAAATTTAGTACTGCTGTTCATCCAAGTATTATACTAAGAAAGTGAAAAGTCACAGATGGGAAGAAGATGTTCACGATATATATATCTGACAAAGGTCTTGCATCCAGAATATATAAGGAACTCCTACAACTCAATGGGAAAAAAGTAGATAACTCAATTGACAAAATGCACCATCTCATACATGTACAAAAAGATATCCTAATAGGCAATAAACAAACATAATGTGTTCAACCTTATTGTTTTTCAGGGAAATGGAAGTTGAAACGTCAATGTCAAAATGGCATCCTACAATAAATGCACCATAATGGCTAAAATGAAAGAATGATAATATAAAAAGTTGGTGAGGACTGAAGCCACCAGAGCTCTCAGACACTACTGTTGGGAGTTTAAGATGGTAGAACCACTTTGGAAAATTGTTTACATTATGTAATAATACTAAATACTCTTACCATTTGCTCTAACAATTTCATTCCTACATGGATATTCAAGAGGAATTAACACATACACATGTGCACCAAAAATATGTATAAGAATTTTCATAGCAGTGTTTGTTAATAGCTTCAAGCTAGAAACACCTAAACATCATTTAATAGTTAAATGGATAAAAAATGTGGGCATATTCATACAACAAAATAACATATAGCACTAAGAATGAATGAATTACTGCTACGCATAACAACACAATTGAAGCTCACAAACAATGTTGAGGGAAGAAAGCCAATAAATAAATACTGTCTGATCTTGGTAGTCATTACATGGATGTGTTCACTTTGTGCATCTCTTATACTCTAATAAAGTATTTTAAAAATTCATTAGTCCTAGGTAACAGGATGATATAATTCATCTTTAAAATTAGCAAAGGAAATGGCAAATCTAAACTGAAGATTCATAACGGAAATATTAGCTGTCTCCAGTTTCACCTTTAAATAAAATATATGAAATGCCTTTGAATGTGAGACAATAAATTAGATTAAAATATATGGTCAAGTTGCAATTAAAATCTGAAGATTAACCATGGATGCACAGTATAAATCAGGGTAGAGTGATTATTTGAAGGAAAACAATCTAGACATAATGAACCTTGAGATGGTAAAATGTCAGAAATGATTACAGGCCTAGGTTTAGATATCTGCAAAATATATGGGATGAGACTCTTTTTATTCCAAATTGAGGGCAGAACTGCTTAGTTTTCTTTTTTAGTTTTAAATATAAGGTACTCTTATATTTTGTTAAATCATACTTGAAAGATGGATTAAACATATTAATTTGTAAACTGATTTTTTGGTAGCAATCTAGCAAAATGTTTTCCCTTCATGTATTGTGTGGGAAGATGCATAGAATGCCAAAACATTTTTCCCAAAACATGAGGTGGTATCCTGTGTCGCCGTCCTTCATAGCTCTGTGGTGAAATGATTGATCTCTGGGTGAGGATCTTTGCGTGTTTCACCAACATACAAGGATGACCTATATCATGACAACAGTTATGATTAACCACTGATGCTGGTAACATTGAAAAATGAATGGTGTCATGTATTTTACTAACAGTATCCCCTAAAGTGTTAAAATCAAAAATACCAGAGAGAAATCAAGAATTTTGATTCCTTGCAAGTGTAAATATCAAAAGTTTTTAAATTAGTCTGTGAAGATGTTTTGTAGCTGATGAAAATAGTCTTTTGGTGATGTGTAACTATGAGAAGCTATAATGCTTGTCTATTCATCTCTGGAGGGGGGTCAGAGAGAGAGATTTGGTAAAGTGTGTGTATGTTTCATCGCTTTTCTCTGTCTGGGGGGAAATGCACAGGCAATTTCTACTTTTCTCTGAAAGGCTTTAAAAATAGGAAAGAAGGATGAAAGAAAAAAATTCATCTCTTCGAGACTATGAAGACTGAAGTTTGTTTTATTAGAATGCTTATCTTAGTGTCCGTTTGCTATGCATGATGTTAAAGCTTCCTCTTTTCCCTCATCCTGACAGGTCATGGTAATTAGCTGCTCCTGGAACCCTGGCAGAGTCTTCTAAATATTCTGTCCACTTCTGCATTCCCTTCTCCCCAACCTTTCTCCACTCCAGGGCTAAAGGGATTATTTTAATGCCAAAGGGTATCATAGAATTCCTTTGCTTAATACTCTTGAGTAAAGTTTCATAGCATCAAGGATGGTGACTGCACAGGTCTGTGGGATGTGGTCCCAGATTGTCTCACGACCCTCTCCCCTTCTCATGGAGCTCCAGCCACAGCCGCCTTCCTCCTGTTTCTCATACTCTAATTGCTCTTTCTTGCCCCAGTGAATTTGTTCAGACCTGGAACCATCTACATCCCATTCTTTTCTCATCCACCAGTCTAAATCAAGTCTCTTCATACTCTTTACTTTTCCATGATGATGCAGTACATGCATCCTTGTGTTTATTTATCTCAAATCTATCTATCTCTCTGTACTGCAAGCTCCGTGAGGCAGAAGGAAATGATTATTGTGGTTTTCATCACATTTCTAGTATGTAAGTCAGTGTCTGGCATATATCAAGTGTTTAATAGATGTCAGTTAAATAAGCTAACAAATTTGATATAAAATGAATCAGAAAGTAAAATTACTAGTTTTATCTTGTTATCTTTTCCTTTAGGGTTTCTAGTTAAATTTATTTGTAATGAAAAGCTCCATTCTATTTCTTCTCCATTTAACTCCTATAGTTCAGAATTTTAAAGGTAGAAGGAAGGTAAATATCATTAAGCTTAAATTTTCCATTTTATTGATCAGAAAACAGAGACTCGGAAGAGGCCAGGAGACACTGACCAATTTGGGCCTATCTCATGCCAAATATCTTTGTGAAATGTAGTCAATGCTGTCTTTCTCTGGGAATCCTGCTTGAATTCTTGTGGGAGATAAGGGTAATTATAGTATAAACTTTCCATATTGTAGCATGTTATTTATTTTGTAGAATACAATGTACATAGGGAACAAATTAACTGTTGTTTATTCAGACATATAGCAAAACAGTGTGTCTAAAAACCACTGTTTTACAGCAAACAAAATTTTTAGAATGTAAACACTTTTCCAGATCAGACATATCTAGGCTTTAAGACATAGTCTTTGTTTTCATTAATTTAAGCTGAACATTGGCAATTGAATCAGATGCTTCCTTTCCAGCTGCTTTCCAATTTGTCTTTGACCGATGTTTTAATTATAGCTTTTAAAAAAAATTTCCCTAATGCTTAGGTAGTGTTGGTACATTTCCTTTAGAACATGTCATTTTCATTGCAGAGTTTCAGAGCTACTATGCAAAGAGTAGGATTGTCTCCCCAAGCTTTGGGATGGTCACATTAGGGTATCTGGACAAGAAGTTGTTAACCAGTTCCATGAACAAAAACACCTGTTTGTCGTTCTCTTATGTTTTAAGTTCCCAGGCCAGTAAGATTTGCTGGCCAGAACTTTGTAATTTTCTGTTTTACTGACCCCTCCCTTTTGAGTTGCTTTTCAGAAACAGTGGCCTCACCTTGCATTAATGAGACAATCACAGGGCCTTGCACTACCTGATTGTTCAAAGAAATCGAGGTAAGCAGCATTTTACCACAAATCTTGCCCAAGGACCCTGAGCATCCTACTCCCCACCACCCACATGTGCACACGTCTGAAAGGATGGCCAATATTACCCCCTAGGTACTAAAATCTGCACTCCGGGAGGGACTTAGCCACCATTTTTTTGATCATGCAATTTATGTGCCAGTATGATTTCTCACTGTGCTTGTATGTCCTGCGCTCCACCCCAAACAGGTAATGATGCTCTCTCGCTTCATGCGTTGTTCCTTTCACCTCTAGGAAAACCCCTGACCCTGCCAGTTGTGGAGGCAGATTTGAAGCAGTCCTCCCACCTCCCAGTTGATGTCCTCTGCAATAAACTTCCTTTCTTCCTCGACAATCCTCATTGTCTCAGTAATTGGCTTTCTGTGTGGCAAGCACCTGAGCCTAGGAAAAAAGCCCCTTTGTGGTTTTGTTAACAAAGTTGGCCATGGCTAAGGGTCTTCTCTCTTCTTTTAGATGAAAATCAGCCCCTAATCTCCGCATCCTCCCGAACTGGCAGCTTTCTTCCCTGTCAAGAAATCCTGTAACATCCTGTGCCCTTTGTACACCTGAACACGTGCTTCTCTTTCTGCGCTCAGTATCGTCTTCGCCCACTCCATTTTTCAGAGCTAAATCTTACTTATGATTTGGATCAGAGAATAGATGTCATGTTGCCCCGATGACTCTGAGGCTGGGTTAGCTACTCCTCAAGTACATTCTCAGAGCTCTCATACTTTTTCCACCATAATTATTATCAAAGTGCAATAAGTGACTGCAATAAGTCACTTTTCTGTATGCCCCAAGAAGTTGGAGTTTTAGTGAGGACATAGTCTGAGTCTTTGCTCATCTAATACTTAACACAGTTTCTTTCATGTTGCCCAATAAACATTTGTGGCACAAAGAAATTTCCATTTAATACCATCATTTAGAAAGAGCATGCAAAACCAAAATTTATTATATATTTTATAGAAATAAATGTCCCACACATGAGTATGAAATGAGCATTCTTTAAAAAATTAATGTTAAAAGGACAGCGACCATAACAATATATACTCATATCTGTTAGTAGGACAACAGTTCAGAGGATTTGTATTTGACACTAACGTCAATTTAAAGTTGTAAAGTAAAATGTATTCTTTTAGATCAGACTAATAGAAGTATAAGACCAGAGTACAAATTATTTGTAGACTGACATATGTATGGTATTCTTTAACTTTCATTTTTCCCAATTATTAATGATATCTACAGCAAAATCTGGAAAGCTAGAATTCACTAGCATTTTAATAATCACTTCTCCCCTCTCGGCCATAATTGATTGATATAGGGTATGACTTACAATCTTCTTTTGGGGGGGAGTATCTGTGATGGGCATTATAACTAGAGTGACCATGTATTCCAGTATTCCCCTGTTGTCCTGGAATAATTATTAATACCATTCTCTGTTTACTCACAAAAGTGTCTTTATTTGAATAACAAATTTATTTGAATAACAAATTATGTGGTCATTTAAATTATAAAATCAGACCTAAAAGAAGGATCTGAATTATTTACCTTGTATTTTTTCTTCATTTTCTTTTGCTGATAACAGAGGGGAGATGTGAACACAGTAGCGAGGATGGAAGAAAATGATACCTTGCCAGGCCGATAGCATGGACTGTCCGATGCTTTAAGAGCTTTAAGAAGAGGCAGATGATTGAAAGAGCTGGTTGTTTACTCCAGGCTAGTGTCTGACTAAATCAGAGGATAAGTCATTGTGGCCCCACGCAACATACATCTGACATCTTGCACATCCAGGAGTGAGTTTGAGGGAGGCCAACAGGAAACAGCATTTATTGAGGGCATAGTGTACCGAGTGCTGATCATTCACTGTTAGCTGGGCCTTTGCATCATCACCTCATTCAATTTTCCCAACAACTCTCTGAGATAGAGATGTTCATGTCAGATTAGCTGATGAGAAAACTGAAACTTAGCCAGGTGAGACAAATTTCCAGTTGCCACATACGTTAGTAAACTAATATTCAAACACTTGCTTTATTACTCTGGGATCTGCGTGAGAACAGATGGATGATACTAGTGTGTAAGTTACCATGTGTAAAGTATTTGCCAACGTTTCTTTCCCCCCAAACTAAGTGTGCCAGCCACAAAATGGTACTCCAAATTTGCTTTCGTTTGAATTTTTAATTCTCATGAGAATGAGCATTTTTCCCTAAAAGGTACGACATGGCCTCTGAGGCCTTGCCTAGGGGCCCCTGCCTCCCTCTCCAAACTAACCTCACTCCGACACACAACTCACTCTCTGTATTTCAGACACACTAAGGTTCTCTCCATCCCTGGAACCAAATGTGTTCTCTGTCCACTCCACACATTCACGCATGTTGTTCCATCCACTGGACAGTCTCTTCTGCTGCCTCAGCCTGTGTTTCTGCAGTCCCCTCCCTGAGCTAGTGTGTCCTTGGCAAGGCCTCCTCTGGCTTCTCAGACTGGAGCAGTCCCTCTGTCACGTTCTGTTATGGCATCTGTATTTCCTTTTTGACAATGTGCATCACACTTGCGATTTCTTACAAACCTTACAACGGGAAAGAGGTTAACGATATGTACAAAACACCACTGTATCACTAGTGGCCAGCACAGACCCTGGCACAAGGTATGCACTCCTTACATTCTTGTCAATATTAAATATCAAATATTCAGTCTTCATCTATATCACACCTGCTTGAATATGTTTCCAATTTTTTTTTATCTGACTATCCCTTCATGTCTAAAATGTAACTAAACACATTTTGTAAAAACTTTAAGCATTAAACAATATGTCTATGAAAGCAAAAAGAATCAAAAAGCTTTGGCTACATTTATTGGAAAGACTGTGTGTGTATTTGAGTCCACGAAGGTGAAAAAAGTAAAAATAAATGCATATGCCTCTCTGTTACTATGGAATTGCTTTGTTTTATTTGCAATAAGGTTCACCCCAAGCTTAATTAGCACTCTTTAGAGCAAAGAAATAATGCCTGACATGATTCACCTTCTATCTGGAGTAAAATTAACAAGAAAAATGTAAGGTGTGAAGACTTGGAGGCACTCAGAATGTATCAATTATTTATATTAACATTCATTATCTGACTAAAAGGCAGGATAAAGGCTTTGGGGAATGGTAGGGTTCACATAATTTCTCTCTCATTATTCTAATTTACTGTAATTAAGACACTAAAATAATCCTGAGAGAAAGCAATAATGTCTTTTAATATCAACTGAGAGGGGAAAAAGCTATTCTGCATTTTTTAGCTTTATTTACTATAATTTTTAATGTGACAGAAAGACTCTCTTCACTTATAAAAGTTTTTAAAATTATGGCTTTTGGAACTCCTAATGTGAAACTCAAAATTCTAACATTTAAGTCTATAAAGTATTTATAAATTCATAAAATCTATCACATCAATGAACTGAAGATCATGGCTTTTGGGAAAAGAGCACCTTTAATATACATTCTCAGGATTTCAAGAGTAGTAAAAAGTATGAAGAAATAAATATGAATTAGATATGCTCTCTGCAAAAGTAATTTCCAGGTGGGAAAAAGACTCTGGAAGACAGAATCACAACAATAGGTAAATATAAAGCTTGATATTTATTATTTAATAAACCCACAAGATCTATCAAACTAATGCCATTGCGTATTTCTCTCATGTAATTGTGAACTAATTTCTTTATAGTCGGGTTGTTTTAGATGGAAAGAAACATAATTTAAAATGGAAGTCCACACCATTATTACTAAATGTAGGTTACGTTGCAACTCAAGCAGCTGCCTCTGGGGCTGGGGAGTCCTGGAAATAATGGAAAGACTTCAGGGGACCCAGTCAGTGGAGGAGGCACAGCATGGAACTATGACCAATTTCTCATATTCAAAGACCTTTTAAAGAAAGGTGAATTGAGAATTTATGTTAGATTCTTTAGGTATTTTTATAACTTCTATTTGTATGAATAGCCATTAATTCCCAGCAAGCCAGAGAAAAGCTACATTTCTCATCTTTGCCTTCCCAGAATATCCAAAGCAACATCAGACAGAACAATATTTACCTTTTTATATTTTTGTCACTGAGAAACACACTCTTTATATAGAGTATATAGAACATATAGTTTCAAGAGTACTGCTATGCAACTAATGTCAATACAAACAATAATTAAGTATTGGAAACCCTCCACAAGCTCCTTCAATTGTCCTCTCCTTTTCTGAGCGACCATTGTGTAGGATTTGATGTCTTCATTTGCTTTTCTTTATCAGTTCACCAGAAATATAGGCAGCCCTAGATAATACGTTGTTTAGGTTTGATTTTTGAACTTCAGAAAAATGGAAATGTAACAGCATTTAGTAATTTTCTTTTTTTCCACTCAACATATTTCTGAGATTTGTATTAATACATATTGATGTATTAGCTGAATTTAATTCATTTCACTGCAACAATTATAGGAATATACAAAATTTCATTATATGAACTGTTCAAATCCCATTCTATACATTTAATTGTATGAATATAACAATTTATTTGTTCAGTTTACTGTTGCTGAACACTTGAGCTGTTTCTCATTTTCCATTTTTACAACAATGTGACTATGGCCACTAGGAACATTCCTGTACATATCCCTGGAGCACACGTGTGAGAGTTTTTCCAGGGCCTGAGGTTTTCTGTAGCCAGCAGTGGAATTTCTGGGTTGCTAGGTTTATGCTTGTTCAACTTTACCATGTAATGCCAAATCATTCTCCAAATGTTTTTTAACCAATTCCCACATCAATCAGGGTAGCCTCAGTGTTCCCATTGTTTCATATACTTACCAATACTTGGTAAACAATATCTATTCTCGTTCCAATGGACTGAACATTATCCGAAGAGAGGTAAAGTTTACATATAGTTTTGTTTGGGATGGATTAAAATTAGCATGGTATATATTATACAAGAGATAGCTGTATTTTTGAATAGAGAACTACACCTAGGCTTGAGTATAAAAGTGCTCAGTTCATAGCACCAATCTTAGTAAGTAAACATGCTAGGCACTAATTAAACGGAAGAGAAATGAACCAAGATATATTAGTTGCTGAGATAGAAAAATCTTCTTGCTGTTTACAGTTCTATCCAAATATCATAGATATTTGCAGGGGGAGAACTTATACTTTTTATATCAGAAATAGTTTATTTATTTATTATTTTTAATTAATTATTTTTTATTTTATTTACTGAGTTTCTAGGTTTTATCAGATGTGTAAGAAGATGCATTTTGTGGGTTTGGAACACTAAGGACTCATTGTATTTTGTTACTTGTGATGTTCCTAGACACCCACCCCTGGATAATATTTGTGTTTGTGGCAGATTTATGGAAATTCTCCCCACTTTGGGTATTCTGGTATCTACACATTTTGTAATGGGACTCTGCAGTTCTCCTTAGCAAGAGGTAGACTATATATATATATGTGTGTGTGTGTGTGTGTGTGTGTATTTGTTTTTTGGTATATCTCTCCATTTATTCAGGTCTTTAGTTTTTCTTGACTTCCTCTTTTGTGTTTACTTTGGCCAGTCTGATAATTATGTGATGTGGTGTTTGCCTCTTTACATTGAGTCTCCCAGCAGTTCTGTGTACTTCTTGTATATGGATATCTAGGTTTCTGGCCAGACCAGGCATATTTTCCTCTAGTATTCCATGAAATAGATCTTCCAGCCCTTGTGTATTTTCTTCTCTCTCTGGGATGCCCAAATTCCTATAATTCTCATATGTGGTTTCTTTACATAATCCCACATTTCTTGTACGTTCTGTTCTTGTCTCTTGCTTCTGTGTTCTTTTTCTTCATCTGATTTGTTTAGCACATAGGCATTATCTTCAAGCTCTGAGATCCTCTCCTGAGCATGATCCATTCTAGTTTTCAGGCTTTCCACTGTTTTTTGAAGTTTCTTGAATGCCTCCTTCATTTCCAAGATTTCTGTTTGGTTTTTTCATAATATTTCAATTTCTTTAGAGAACTTTTCATTCATTTCCTGTATTGTTCTCATGGTTTCTTTGTGTTGGGTTTCTATATTCTCTTCAATTTCATTGACTTTCTTTACAATCCATATTTGGAATTCTTCCTCTGAAGAATTTAATCATTTCATTTAAATTAGTATCTGATTCTGAGGGTCTCATGATTTCTTTTGGGGGTGACTTTTATCTCTGCTCTTTCATATTCCCTGTGTTCTTTCTCTGGTTCTTTCTCATCAGGGTAATTATTGAGAACTAGAAATGCTAGGACTGGTTTGTGCCCTTAACGTTAAGCCCCCAAGGGAGCTTCCTTAACAGTGGTGGGAGAAGGCACGCTGGTCTTGTATTGCCTTGAGGTATTTTGGTAAGTTGGGTTACCTCTGACCTGTAGTCTTCACCTCTTGCCAGTGGAGATTAGTGTTTTTGGTCCCCCAGCTTAAGCTCTCATGTGGTGAATTGCACAGTGCAGTGTATAACTCCACTGCCCTCTAATAGCTTGAGATGGAGGGCACTGCGTTGAGCTATGGGGTTATTTTCTCTGTCATTGGTTATAGATTGTGTGGAAGAGCCAGTTATCGAGGTAATTTGTCGTCTCTGTGTTGGTTTCTGGTCCCTGGGTGAGGAATACTAATGTCCCAATCTTTAGGAAGGATCTTGCCATTCCTAAGGGCTACTTGGATCCTATTACCCCTTAAAGTGGTGGTAGGAGCAAGGCATATCACAGCTGCTGCCTACCAGCCTGGATGAGTGTGCTTCTATGGTTGCTTGATCTGCAGCTAGGGAGAGCTGCTAATATGTTCTTCAGGGTTCTTCCACCACACTTGGGAGGCTGCTCCTGATGGGAGGGGTTACTTGGTGCACCTGCTGTGGCCTCTGGCCAGAATTTTCCTTCCCTGACCACGAACCCCACTGTTGGTAGCCACCTAAACACGGAGATCAGGCCCCAGAGTTATGCCACTGCTGGATGACCTAAACCTGTCTGACAGGCAGAATCACTGGGCTGTCAACTATTGATCTGTGCCTGGGCTGTCAACTATTGTTCTGTGCCAAGGTCCTGCAGATTCACACCAGTCTCACAGGGAAAGTGGCTTTTCTTGCCTCTCCTTACCTCCAGGGGCGGAGCCTACCCCTTTAGGCGCGAAAGTTGCTGCGCTAGGGGGCGGGGTCATGCCCAAGACCACCCAGCACCCCAACGCCTGTGAATCCCGCAGGTGGTAGCCTCCCACAACTGGGGAAGCACTCAAAAATTGGCCCATCAAAACGGGCTGGCTAGCTGACAATAGGTTGCAGAAGGGCGGAGCCTGTGGTGAAAGTCCGGGCTGGAGGAAAAGTGCTGCCTGAAACCCGGCCCCACAGCGTCTGCGTCTTGGGCCCCAAAATGGCGGCCGGCCAGCCGCGGAGCGCTGGGGCCCGGGGCGAATGTACAGGAGTTGGCGGATGCCGGACTGGGGAGCTGAGTCAACAGGAAGCCCATTGTCTCTTGCGTGTCGCCCTCCGGCAATGTCGGGCCTGTCTGGGAGGAGGTCTTGCTCTTTCTGACCCGCCCTGAGCCGGCCTCATCGTCTGCAGCGGTTTCCAGGTTAGAGCCCCCTTTTCAGTGTTCACCTCCGTTGTTCTGGTCCCACTGGCCGCCAGAGGCGAGGTGCCTGTCTCCTAAGTCTGGAGTAGTAGGCCAGACCACTCCCTCCCCTGCCCAGTGCAGTCCCAGCACAGAGCTCCTGGGAGTTCAAGATGCTTCCCGCTATTGTCCTCTCCACAGAGCCCAGTGGCCCCTGCCGGGATTTTGAACCAGCTTCAGGCAGGTCCCTGTCTGAGTGGGTGTGGAGGTCAGTGGGGAAGCAGGACGTTCCTCTGCGGGTCAGATCCCACTGCACTCGCTGGCCAGGTGGCACAGGCGCCCCACGCTCTGTTCTCAATTGTTTATCTCGAACTCTCCGGTCTTCACGATCTCATCTCCCATTCACCTTTTTCCCCTGTATTGTGTGTCCCACACTGTTTCTCTGCAGTTTCACAATGCTGTTCTTGCCGGCGAGCGATCCACTTGTGCGTAGCAGACCAAGTTCTTCGCCTCTTTCTCTGGGAGCAGGGAGCCGGGAAGTCACCTTACTCCACCATTTTTCCCTCCTTAAACTTCAGAATTTTCTCACTTTTAAAGGAGGTAAGGTTTTTTAATAATCATGATACCTTCTATATTTACTTTGGAAATCTTTTATTGTCACTTTGGTCAAACAGGCAGCTAAATATTATTTCTCAATGACTCATGTTCTGATTTAACCAAGTGTTCAAACCCTCTGGCAACACTTAATATTTTGCTTTCCAAAAATTTAATTCTAAATGAAATCTTTTGCCCCTAAAACTGACTTTTGGGATTTTCCAGAAGGTCCCTGATAATCAACAAAGGATCTTTCACCTTGTAAACAGCTACAGAAAAATGACTACTCTTTTTATATGTTGGATTACATAGGAAGTGTTATCAAATAAGAGATGCTTATGTTTTCCTAGGTTATATTTGTATGGGTGAAATGTTATTCATGCAAATATTTCAAAATTTTTATTAAATTCCTAGAAATTTGCCAACGCCCTCACTGTCCATAATATGTTTTGATGCTGCTATGCCTGATATCAAACTTGAGTATAGTGTTATCAGTCATAATCCAGAGGTTTTTTAATGTGGTATGCCACAGAAACAGTCAAATATCTTTGTCAGCCCATTATTTTTGTAAGGAACGCTCATTATATATTTAATCACAATCATTTTAAGTCTTTTGTCATCCACAGATACAGACGCTCTTTGACTTACAGTGGGGTTACATCCTGATAAACACATGGTAAATTAAAAATATACTAAATTGAGATGCATTTAATATGCCTAGCCTACCAAAGCTTAAAATTTAGCCTACCTTAAACATGCTAACACTTAACATTAGTCTACAGTTGGGCAAAATCATCTAACACAACTCTTATTTTACAGTAAAGTGCTGAATATGTCGTATAATTTACTAAATACTGTGTTGAAATGAAAAACAGAATGGTTGTATGAGTAAACAAAGTACAATTCCTACTGAATGCATATCACTTTCACACAATCGTAAACGCAAAAAATCATAACCATTGTAAGTAGGGGACAGTCTGTATATTTTTGCTTTACTCTAATGCTTCTCTGAAAGCAATTGCCATCAGCAACAGGCCAGAGTGCTTGATCTTCAACCATAAAAGACTTGCAGAAACCCAGCAAAAGGACTATCCTAGGTACTCTGATACATAGGCTTCTGATAGCTTTGCTCAAATAACTTTGAGACCGTACTACTGGACTGAGTGACGATTTCCAGATTTCCATAACTCTGATGGAGAAGCTGACTGGTTCATGATATTTCTACCACAGTGTTACATAGAACAAGAATCAGTTCTGTAAGACTGAATGAAATGATGAAAGATGATTATGGGTTTTATTTGTAATATTCCTGATGTTTTAATGTTCCATTTACTTGATATAAGAAACCCTTTTCTCTTTTCCTTAAGCCATCTATAATTCATAATTATAGTAGATTATGGTTTTATAAACAGAAATGAAGCATTTATCTTTTTCTCCCTGTCTGATCCCTCCAGAATTCAGAGACCCAAGTATTCTTATTTTCAGGTGATATAATTATTTGCATAAGTTCAATAAGAATCTGTTCTAGATATTATAATAAAACATAATTAGAAACATTGATTATATAACCAAGGCTTTCACTGGAATAGCATATTTGACTATGACATGTATAGAATCAGTATAACCAGATAGTTTTAAGGAACTAAGGAAAGTTTGAAGGAACTTTATGGAACCAATGCTTACAAAGCCATCTTGGGAAAACCAGCCTGGTACCTGACTTATAGGATTTCCAGTCTTACAGGTGAGTAAGGAAAGTCACTTCTGGCAGGGCTAGAAACCTTAAAAATATTGTGGGAACCTTAAGAAAGGAGGAATTAATCCAAATATCTAGGTACTGCAGGTGAAATCTGGTGATGAGTTCTTGTCTCTATTTCCCAACCTCAAGAGCCTATTAAAAGTCCAATATGAAGCTCCTTATGAAAACTTCCAGCAAAGCAAACTTTAAAAGGCCTTTATGATTAATTACCATTCTGCATCTATTAAATTATCAAGCCAAATCTATTAGTAGACTTATTTTGTTACTTTGATTATCATTGATTAAAAGGGAGACGACTTTGGAGAGAAATTTTTTATTTGAAAAGAAAACTATAGCACACCCTTATGGGTTATCAGATTCTGGTCCTGTTTATTGTCTTTCAGCTATTTTTCACCTCTTTATAAACTGCATGGTGTTTTTACCTACCTGTAAATTAGACTAGATCCTATCATCTTACAAAAATTGTCAACCCTCACCAAATTTTAAATTTTTCAAGTTTTCCTCAATATCTGGCTACAAAATCCTCCAAACTAACATTTCCAATTTTTCTCCCACCCTTTTGATTTGGTGTCATTGAAAACTAAAACCTAACTTTCCAGGCCCTTATTGGGACCCTAGGTTGTCTTTTAGCTGGCCCTTTCTCCCAGGATCTAAAGGAACTCTGTGAGCTGAAGCCAGATGACTGGATATAAATTTCAAGGGACTCATCATAACAGCAGATGAGATATGGTCAACCATTGTGCCTGGAACTGCTCTGTTTGGGCCACTCAGGAAGTTTACCAGAATTCCTACATCTTTCTCGCTATGCTCCAGAAAATAACTATGACTGCAGACAATCTTACCCAAACCTCTCTGATGTCTGTGCCATCACCAAAAGCATTCAAACTGTAAACTGGGAAATCCTTCAGATTGCCACTGACATCCTCATTCCACCATCTTAAGAAGCCTGAAGCCCAGTGTCTAGAAATCTTCTTCACTGGCTGCCCTCTGGACTCAAAAACTGGTCTACTCCAACCATTAATCTTTGTCTTCTTTTAGATTTCCATAGGACTTTCCCTCACTAAATGCCCGATTGCGCACAGCAAATATCTTCCACTGCCAAGGCTCAGCAGATGATTCAACTATGCCTTCAATAACAGAAATCTGAAACAAACTACTGGGACCACCTTTCATAAATTATTCAATTGCCTGGTTTGCCTAGCTTTGTCAGGTGCCTTATTCCAAGTTGTAACACTACCTTCTATCATGAAGATAAGTAATAGTTTATTTTTCCCTTGGGTCAAGCCAGTTGGCAAACTCAGATGGCCAAAGATCACCCTATCCCAGCTCTTTGTTCCAGCAGAGTTGAGCTCAGATGTAGTTCTGGTCTCTCTCCCCTGTAATAGCCTTGAATAAAGTCTTCCTTGTCTGTTTGACAGAGTCTGGCTCAGTGTTTTCTTTGACAGTGGTTACCCTGATCTATATTAAAAGGAACCTAATAGGACAGACCAAATGGATTAGGCCAATTCACAGCAATCTGAACAATCTTGGACAAGTTTTCCTCTCCAACCCTCAGTCTACTCATCCTTTCAATCATGAATATTATCATGGGATTTTTGTTAAGAATAAAAGCACTAATATTTGTAAAACCCATCACACTGCCCAAAGAACTTGACAATCTAAGTAACAGTTAATGCCTCTTCTTCCTTCCTCATTCCTTGGCCAATCACTTAACACACTGCAAGGTGATTTACTTGATTATATATTATACATCATAGATATCAGAAAATCCTTTAAAGATATATCAGAGGATCTGCTGGTGTTCTTTTTTTCCTTTTAATAAATGAATTCAGATACAAACTCTCTAAAAAGATGATGCCTCCCATTGTTCGAAGCAGGCCCACTTGCAAGCACCATTTTGTTAACCAGTAGGTATACAACAATTTGGAGCAGCGGAAGAAACCTAAAGACTAGAAATATATATAGGGAGAGTGAGCAGAAGGAGAAGAGCTGAAAGTAAAAAGCAAAGATTTACTCCTGTTCACAACCTTTGCCAAGATTAGACACTCCCTAAAGGCCCAACTCTGATTCAGACAGCCGAGGCTGTCCTCTCTATCCAAAGCAGCTTCCCGAGCTGTTCTCCCTAACTCCTCTCTCTGACCTCATTCTCATGTATTGTTTCGTGCTAATAACCTACAACCCTATTTTACAAAACACTTTCAATAAATGCAATCTTTTCTGGTAAGTATCATTTTCCAAAATTAACTCTCTCCCTTTATTAATACTTGTTCTCCCATATTGGGAAATGCGAACAGTAAGTGCCCTTTTCATTGGTTTCATTCATCCGTTAAGTATCCAGGGGCCAGCACTTGAATCAATACATGCACTCTTTTAGAATTAAATTGCTTTCCGTTAGAAAGCCAAAGGAAATGTCTTCAAATGATGAAACCCTTTGTGTTTATCTCAGTTTCCTTTGTTCAATTGTTTGGGAACAAATACACACTTCTGCCAAATTTAAATATCACCTGTGAATGTGTGTAATCATCCTCAGGCAGCATTATATCAGGAGGTAGAGGAGGAAGAGTATTTCGTATTTCTAAAAACAGCATTGTTTCTGAAAGTTTGGGGTTTGTTTGTTTGTTTGTTTGTTTTTGGATAAACTGAATCACGTTAAGTCTGTAAGAGGCACAGACTGTTTAAATAATACCCGTGGTGACTGATTGGATTAAGAGAGTAATTTGTTTGCTCAAAACTCAGATCATTGTTTACTGAGGGACCGTGATAACCTTTACCAGCAAGTGGGTTATGAAACTACTTATGCTCCTCCATGCCACCAAGTCTCATGTTTGATTTCCCCACCCATGGAGAATCAGACAGAACGCTGCTCTTTTCGATTGGAGTATTTTGTATTGTTTGGGTAGGGGAAAGGTTGTTAGTGAAGTACTACTTTGGGCATTGTCATAGGGCAGCCAAATACCCTGATTTGTCTAGACTGTCCCAGTGTTTGTGTTGAAAAGTCCCACATCCTGGAAACTCCTCGGCGCCAGGCAAATCAGGACAGTGGGTTACCCTAGCATTGCACCTTCTTCCTTTGTCCTTTCTTGTTTTCCATCTTTGTGGCAAACTATGATAATTTAAATATTGATCAAATGGTTTACCCAATTATTTCACTATGTTATAAGCAACTTTGTTACCAATGAGCACATAGCTTAGTGATTTTATCAGAGTCTACCTAGGCAACAGTAACCATACCAGTCATTTTATTATTTTTTTATGATTTTTTTTTTAATTTTTTTTATTTCAGCATATTACAGGGGTACAAATGTTTAGGTTACAGATATTGCCTTTGCCCTACCCAAGTCAGAGATTTAAGCATGTCCATCCCTCAGCATATCAGTCATTTTAACAGAGTGAACTTAATATAAAGAACTATTTACCAGTGGGAGATTGAATATACAGACAGACGATGGCCAGACCATACATGGCACCAGAACTCTGACCCACAAGCTCTGCAGAAATAGACCAAGAATGATCAGGACTTGGCCAGTTTTTCTACTTTTTCCCCTGCTTCCAACTCAAGATCAATCAGAAAAAGCCAAATATGTTCCCCAAACCAATCACATAAGATGCCCCACTTCCAGTTGCTCTGCCTCCAGCTTCCTCAGGCTAACCACCTCTAATCAGGGCATGCCTAAAGCAAAACTTTCCCACTCACATGCCTGCCTAGAGCCTCTGCCAAACCCAAGTGACGGGTGAATGACTCCCTTGCTATAGCAAGCTCTGAATAAATAGCCTCCATTTGTTTTCATGTGGGTGGTCTTTGTTTATTTCTACACCAGGCATAAAGGCAGCACTGACTTATCACAGAAGCAACTGCAGGAAGCAACTACCACTGCAAGAGCTGGGGGAACAAAGGGAAAGGTTAAAATTATTAAAACACAGAAGCTTTCTCATAGATCTGTGATGATAATGTGCCACACCATAGGTTCAGACGCATGCACACATACATACATTATAAAATTTGTA
This sequence comes from Lepilemur ruficaudatus, assembly GCA_963574885.1. NCBI lineage: Eukaryota > Metazoa > Chordata > Mammalia > Primates > Lepilemuridae > Lepilemur > Lepilemur ruficaudatus. The sequence goes on along the minus strand of CAUYRT010012033.1, from coordinate 17,603 downwards.
ATACATCACCATAATGGAATTGATGTTCCTTACTGAGACCCATACTTTGTTTTAGGCCATGTAATATCTAAGACATATATTAGCAGTTCAAAGTACAGTTCAAGAACCCCTGGGATCTTCAAGATCTGATTAGAGGCTCTGCAAAGTCAAAACTAGTTTTGTAACAATGCTAAGAAGTTATATGTCTTTTTTCATTATATTGATTTTGTACTGATGATGTAAAATCAATCATGGGTAAAACTTCTAGCAACACAGCACAAATCAAGGCAGTGGCACCAAATGAAAATATACCAGTAATGATTGTACATTTATCAGTAATAATTGTACACAGCCATATATTTGCAGGGGAAAAAAAGAAAGCTTCACTTAAGGGTGTCTTTAATGAAGCAGTAAAAAATAATTTTAATAAATTTTACTTCTTTAGTGCACATCTTTCTAATATTCTATATGATGGAATGGGAAGCACACATAAAGATTGTTTGCTGCATCCTGGAATACGACGCTTGCCTTGAAGAAAAGCACCTGTGTGATTGAGCTGCAAGTGGCATTTGCCACTTTTTTCATGGAATACCGTTTTTACTTAAAAGAATTGCTGATAGACAAACAATGATTTTCAGACGTCGGTATTTGACAGATATTTTCCTGACAATGACCAAAGTGAAACTGTCACTTCAAGAAAACTAACAATATTTGTGGCCACTGATAAAATTTAAACCTTCAAGTGAAAATCAGAATTTTGGAAAACTTGTATCTACCACCATGAGCTTGACAGCTTGCCAATACTTAAAGACTTTTTTGATCTAATTGCTAGTGAGTTTAGTAAATGTGATTTTTTAAATATCCTGTAATAAAACATGTCAATATTTGGAAGACCTGTACAACTCAGTAGACCAATATTTTCCAAATAAACCATGCACAATGTAAAAAGTCATGCATGGGTGAAAAATCTACTCAAATACAATAACTACGATGGATTTTAATGTAATAAAGTACAAAATGTTCATTGATATGGTTTAAGATTCCAGATTGCAACTAATTTTTTGGAAACTATCAATTGTTAAGTTTGGGTGGAATTTCAAAGAACAACATCCACAATGATCTGAAAAGGCTAGAAGACTATTTGTTTTTTCAGCTGCATATTCATGTGAGGCCATATTCTCATGTACAGCACTTTAACCTAAACAACATATTGCAACAGATCAAATGTAGAGGTATATATGAGAATCCAGCATTCTTCTATTCATTTATTTATCTATTTATTTTGGAGACAGGATCTCACTCTCTCACCCAGGCTGGAGTACAGTGGCCTGATCATAGCTCACTGCAACCTCAAACTCCTGGGTCTAGGCAAACCTCCCACCTCAGCCTCAGCCTCCTGAGTAGATGGGACTACAGGTCCATGCCACAACTCCTGGATAATATTGTTATATTTTGTAGAGAGAGGGGTCTCACTATGTTGCCAAGTTGGTCTCAAACTCCTGGCTTCAAGCAACACTCCCAACTCAGCCTCCCAAAGTGCTGATATCACAGGTGTGAGCTACCGTGCCTGGCCCAGCTGTCCTTTGTTAAGCCAGACATGAAAGAGATAAAATAATGTCATTCTCTAAAGCATCTTTTGGAAAAGATAGTTATTTTAATTTAAAAATGTTATTTATGTTAACATGTAATAGGTTTGTTATTGCTATTTTTAAATAAATTAATTAACAAATATTATAAAATTTTTGTTGTAATTTCTAATACAGCAAATATCCATAGATATAACCCATATAAATAAAAAAATGAGATCAATAATTGTTAATCCTGTAAGAGATTTTGAGTCAAAAATGTTTGAGAAATGCTGTTTTAGCTATATCAATTCATTTTATCTTTACTCACTCTTTGAGATAAACTGTTCTTGTATTTTCAAATGAAATGCCTGAGCCTCAGAGAGGATAAGTAAGTTGCTGAAGCTGTGTATAAACCAGACTAAAATAAGGTATAGCAGCCAGATAAGGCAAAACAGGAAAAAAGAGCAGGCATCTGATCAAGAAATGAAAATACAGGAAACTGAGATTTGCAGGATACATATTTTTGTCACCAGCTCCACAGAAATTTTTGCATACCATTAAGTTCTGTTGGAGACTCTTGTTATCTTTGAGATGGACATCCAACATCATGTAGCCTTAGCGAGGGATACAGTGCATTTGGCTGGGACATCCTCTGCAGTGGTCGAATATTTGGCTCTAAGTACTATAGTAGATGGCTGAACAGATTTATCACCAAATGCCTTAGATCCTTGGGACAATTAGTACAACACTTGGCCTTTCCCAGTAAATGCCTAGGAGGAAAAGGAAGGACAGTAGGGGCTTGCATTCACTAAGTACCTGTGGCCTGGATGGTGTTGCATGCATTATATCTCATTTATTTTTTTAATTTTTTTAATTTCAAAAATATTAAGGGGGTACAAATGTTTTTGATACATGGCTTGAGGCAAGGCTGTAAATATGCCCATCACCCAAATAGTGTTCATTGTACCTATTAGGTGGGTTTTTGCTCCTCCCCACCTTCCCCTATACCTGCTTGATTTCCTATGACTTTTACTTTCTTCTGTACACTTGTATGCCCATTGGTTAGTTCCAATTCATTAGGGAGTACATGTGGTGCTTGTTTTCCCATTCTTGAGATACTTCACTTAGAATAATGGTCTCTAGTTCTTCCCAAATTGCTGCAAAAGGCATTAATTCACCCTTATTTATGGTTGAGTAGTACTCCATGGTAAACATATACCACATTTTGTTAATCCACTCATGACTTGACGGGCACTTGAGTTGATTCTACATCTTTGCTATTGTGAATTGTGCTACAATAAACATTCAAGTGCAGGCGTCCTTTTTATAAAATAACTTCTTATCCTTTGGGTAGGTACCCGGCAGTGGAATTGTGAGATCAAATGGCAGGTACACTTATACACTGTGTATAAGTGTATAAATGTTCTTTTTTCTCTGCATCCATGCCAGCATCTATTGTTTTTGGACTTTTTAATAAAAGCCATTCTAACTGAAGTAAGGTGATATCTCATTATGGTTTTAATTTGCATTTCCCCGATGATTAGTAACTTTTTCATATATTTGTTGGCCATTTTTCTATCTTCTTTTGAAAAACTTCTGTTATGTCTTTTGCCTACTTTTTAATGGGGTTATTTGTTTTTGTTGGTTTTTTTTTTCTCGCTGATTTGAGTTCTGTATACATTGCGCATATTAGCCCTTTATCAGATGTGTAGATTATGAATATTTTCTCCCATCCTGTAGGTTGTCTATTTATTCTGTTGATTATTTCTTTTGCTGTGGAGAAGCTTCTTAATTTAATCAAGTCCCATTTATTTATTTTTGTTGCTGCTGTAATTGCCATTGGGGTCATAGTCATAAATTCTTTGCTTAGACCAATGTGTAGAAGAGTTTTTTCTACATTTTCTTCTAATATTCTTATATTTTCGTGACTTACATTTAAGTCTTTTATCCATCTTGAATTAATTTTTGTGAGTGGTGAAAGATAGGGGTTCTCTTTCATTATTTTGCATGTGGATATCCAATTTTCCCAGCATCATTTATCAAATAGATCTTCTTTTCACCAGTGTAAATTGTTGTCTGCTTTATCAAAGATCAGTTGGCTATAGGTAAATTGTTTTATATCTTATATCAAGGAAACCCTAAAGACTCCACCAACACACTCCTCAAGGTGATAAATAAGTTCAGCAAAGTCTCAGGATATAAAATCAATGTATACAAATCAGTAGCATTTCTATATATCAATAACAGTCAAACTGTGAGTCAAATCAAAGATTCAATACCATTCACAATAGCTACAAAGAGAATAAAATACCTATAAATATATTTAACCAAAAGGAGAAAGATCTCTACAAGGAGAACTATGAAACACTGAGGAAAGAAATTGTAGATGACACAAACAAATGGAGAAACATATCCTTCTCATGGATTGGTAGAAACAATATTGTTAAAACATCCATATTATGCAAAGTGATTCACAGATTCAATGCAATCCCCATCAAAATACCAACAACATATTTTACAGATTTAGACAAAATAATTCTACACTTCATTTGGAACCAGAAAAGAGCCCAAATGGCCAAAACAATCCTAAGCAAAAAGAACAAAGCTGGAGGTATATTACTAGACTTCAAACTTACTACAAGGCTATAGTAACTAAAGCAGCATAGTATTGGTACAAAAATAGAGACGTAGACCAATGGAACAGAATAGAGAACTCAGGTACATCTCAGTTAATCCTTACAACAATGCCTGTGAGGGAAGAGGCCTCTGCACATATAAAGCAGACCCAAAAATAAGGCTTAAAGAAGTGCCATGAAGTGCTCTATGGAGGAAGATGAGAGTATGAAAACCAGGCCCTCCCCTCAGAAGTCTGGTCCTACATGGAGGTAGAATCCTGACACTGGGAGATAAAGGGACAGAACAGCAGCTCAGTTGTCAGAACGGGAACATTCAGAGTCTGACGACTCACATAGGTGCCTCCATTTTAAGTCACAAGGATTTGTTTTAAATGATGTCCTAAAGTCTGTGGCCAGATGTCTCCAGTTGTGGAAATGGTGGCGTTATAGAGACCAAGATCCAGGCAAGACGTGACAATGAGAGTCATCATTTAAGAATAAGTTTTTACCTTTAAAGATGATTAGTATTCTCCTATGCTCACCTTCCTACTCTCACTTGATATGAATTTTTAATGTATTAAATTTGCATAATTCATAATTCTAGATTTTGTTATTTTCCTGACAGCTAGCTAAAGATTGTAAGGGAGACTAAAATTCTACTCTATTTGAGTGTGTGTTGTCACACACAAAAGATTTTCACATCATTGAAAAGTCACATAATGTTTTTCTTAATATGTTTATGCTATAACGTTTGTGTGTTTGTAAGTCATAATATTTAAGCATTAAAGATCATTTGTGCTTTTTTTCATGGAAGTCCAATAAACACAGGAATGAATGGGTGTTTTTCCATGAATAGAAACTGTTTGGAGCATTTCTTCTCTTTTCCTGGGTGGGAGGATAGATCTTCGCCTGATTCCAGGATAAACTTGCAGTTCTGCTCAAAGAACTGCCTTCTTCAGGCTGTCCCTTATGCCATCACCACCCATAGCACGGTCCCATAAGGAAAAAGGATGCTCCACCAGGTCATTGCCAGCCTTGTGACAATGTCTGGAGTTCAATCACTTGAGACTACAACTGCCAAGAATATGATTCTTATTAGAGGGAAAAAAATAGAAAATACATTGAATTAGAGATGCTAAGATCCAGTTCTGTGTCATTTGCATGCTGTAAGGGGCATGGAAAAGATTTTGTATGAGATGTTTTATAAAATATTAAATGGAAATGGGATTAACTTGGTTAACAGAAAGAGCTGAGTTAATTAAGGTAGGAATGGTGGAACTTAAATTGTGAAAATAGAGTGGAGATGACACTTCATCAGCAACTTTTCTGTCTTACTCTCTGGTAATGTTTCTGCCAAGGATGCTTCTACAACAAATCCCGTGTTTTTGTGCTGTATCTCCTACTCTGTAAGAGCTAACGCAATGATTGTCTCTCATTCATGGAAATAATTATGAGTCCTTCTTTATTCCTCAGAGCTAAAGCTGCCAACTTTGTTTTCATGATTTCACTCACATGTTGTTGCTGTAATGTATGCGCTTGTGTTCACTTGTGTGCACTTGTGTGCTCACATGTATTCACTTGTGTTCATATCTTACCTCCTTTGTTGGAAGGAACAAAATTTCCTCTTCCCTGACTCCTATTTCTCACATTGAGGGACTTGTGTTAAAAGAACACTCTTGGAAGAGTGACTTAGATGATTTATGAGCTTGGGACAAAACATACGTTGGGACAGCCTAACTTCAGGAAGCACATGTTGTACTCTGTCCCTCCAAGCTTTCTGCTTTGCAGAAGCTGGCTGCTTTACTCTTCAAGAGTTGCGTGTGCTTTTCTAGATTGCCCGTGATCGGATAAACTTATCTAATTTAGGGTTGCAATGTTAAAAAGACCACTGTTGTCACACAACTAAGTCATGTTCTCCAAAAGCCCTCATAGTAACATGTCAGTGTTTTGATCTCATTGTCCTTATTCTTTTGTCACTAATTGAAGGAAGATAGGAGATGTTAGATATTGTCCTGATACCTTAGTTCAAGGGCCATAAGGGAAATAGACAAAGAGTGGAACTTGGATACTACAATAATACCTGGAGATTGAAGCACCTGTTGTAGCCCAAGAGAAGTGTGTTGCTAGCCCTTTGGTTTTAGCATGTAATTTGCAGGGTTTTTTGTTGTTTTTTTTGTTTGCTTTTAGGTTTTAACTGATAAATTCTTAATGAACAGCTTTAACATTTCAGCTTTAACACATGGCACTTGAACCGTGTCAGGTCATCAAAGCTTGTGACTACAGCTTTGACTACAGGTGAGTGGCTCTTTTATAAAGGCTGAGGTATAGGCCCTGGGCCATAGCAACATATTCAGGGATCTGCCATGCAGGCCTCAGGTGGAGGCTGCTACAGGCTGACCTTGAACTCCACAAGAATGATTTGGCCTCATGTTGAGTGCAATGTTGTGGTGGGTGGACCTTCCTAAGGCATCAATGGATGGGCAGTATTCTTACTTTACTGTTTTACAGTCAGATCTGTTCCGCAGCTGAGTTCTACAGAGTATTCATGAGATTCTAGGTCTAATTTTAGTATCATATCTAGGTAGAAAGTTAGGGATTGGTCCCTAGTACTGAATTCCATTCTTCATTCAGGGATCAGAAGAAAACTATGAAGCAATTAACCTTAAATTCATAAAACTTTCTCATAGGCTCAGAAGCCACCCCAATATTTGATCTGAAGCTGGCTTTGATTTTAGACCCAAATTAATCTTTACCCAGAAAAAATTTTTAGATTTTGTTAATTGCCAAATAAAAAGATAGAGAATCCTTATTGTAAAGAAAACATGTCAAATTCTTGGATTCTTTAGCCTCCCTATTATAATAGGAACAATTGAAGAATGAAAATCAAATGAAGAACAACATACTAGTTAAGTAGAAGCAAGAGAGAGACTTACATAAGGGTGTGGTTGAGATGCTAGCAAACAGACTAAATAGATATGAAAGAAACCAGAACTTAAAGGTCAGAATAGATAGATATAACATGAGAAAGGTCCATATTGCTCTTAAAGAAAGTATAACAAAGTGGGAGGGACATATTATAGTTCGGTGGTTCTCAAACATTGCTGATACTATAATCACTAGAGAACTACACCCCAGAACAAATAAGCTAGGATCTCTGGGGATGGGATCTGGTATCAGTGTCTTTAAAGCTTCCCCAGGTAGTGCCAACATGCAGAAAAGTTTCGGAAGCAAGGTTTAAAGAGAGGCCCCTTTAATTGTTTTAATTGTTCCTCTATCAGAAAGAGTGCCTAACACTAAACAAAATCCATCAAGGAAGAAAAATAGAAGTCAAATAGTCAGACCAGAATGGCCTCTGGAGGGAGCTAGGATCTATAAAACTATTAAAGACACCTTTAAAACCTCAAAAAGAAAATCCACATGAACAGCAGTGAAAAATACTGTCTTCCTGAGTGAATTATAATGAAAGAAGGTTATTGAAAGTGGAGTCATAGAATTGGATCCATGGTCAAAGTTTATGGAATTAGGATACTAAAGATGAAGCATATTAAATGGAAGCCATGAAAGACAATAATGGCATCAAGTCCTGGTTAGATGTTGATCTGGGAGATCACCACTTGGTGAGATTGCATAAACCGAAAAATGAAGGCAAAAAGATGTCAACAATAAAATATTTTGGCAGACCCAAAACTCATTGCTTTTGTATCTTTTACTTGGGAGATCTCACAAGATAAAATCTAGAAGATTATGTAAGGAAAATATTTCTTAAAAACATTCTCCTATGGGAAGAGAAGGAATTTATCTGGTTGGTAAAGTTGGAATAATTAACTGGATATTACGTAGCTTCTTTATTGGGAATTGACTCTTCAGGAAGCATAGTCAGAGGTCTGCTCTAATATACTTATGGTTTACAGGGGCTGCCCCCCCATGCCGCTAGTGGGGGAGTTTGTGACTTGAAGGTTACATCTGTCTAATCCTAAATGCATTACTCGGAATCCCATTGTTGCCTCACATCTAAGCTGCATTCATCAACAACTCTATCGTACCAAAGCTAATATTTTGATCTTACCTTCCTGTCAACTTTATCTCTCTCTACTGGTTCAGAACCTGGTTGGGGGAAAGGTTTATTAATTATTGACCTCCTGAAAACTTTAGTATTCTCTAGTCTTAACAGATTGCAACTTCCTTAATGGTAGAGACCCTCATGCTTATGTTGGCAACAATGTCTAGCACACATGGTGGTGCCTCCACAAATATCTGTGAAATGAAGAATAATGTTGGTCTTCTTCTACCTTTTTACCCTGACTTAAGGTTGAGAGTTTTTGTGCATTAGTAACTGACACTCACCTGTTCCACATCTAACTAAGCGTGGAGATTTCTGAGAGAAGAGCTCAGCATTCCCCCTCTAGCTACAACTGGTTTCTCAAGCTCCAGCAGCAGCTGGTGGTGGCTTATGTTCAGAAGATATCACCTCTCCTACAAGGTCAAGGTCAGGATGATTCCAGGGAAAGAAGCATGAAGCAGCCTTGCAGCTGCACCTGACTTGCAGCCCAGTTCACCAGTGCAGAAACCAGGGGAATTGGGGACAGAATGGGAGGCAAAATAACTACCCAAATATAAAAGTTTATATCCAAAAATGTATCCTCTGGACAATTTCTCCTCAGTCAGATAGTAAATTTAATATTTTTGATATTCTGAGATGAGACATCCCCCCATAACCTCTCTTTAGAGCTGGTTTATACCTTAGCATTTGTATATCCAAACCCCACCTCCTCCACCCAGCTCTCACAACAACCCATGCAAAGTTAAGGCCACAGATCCTCTTTCTAGGATTTCAGTGACTTAAAGTTGTTACAACAGAGACACAGGGATTGTAGCTGTAATGGAGTGATGAAGCCATGGATAGTATCTCAGGAGTTTCCTTAACCTCATTTAAAAGCGGATAGGTGTTATAAGAGAGGTATAAGAGAAGAAAAGAAATTTTATATGTAGATTTTTTGAAATCCAATTTGTAATTAAATTCTGCCTGTTCAAGAGAGTCCTGTAAATCATTTTTCCAGGCATTGGACAAGAACATTAAAAGGCCTTTGGTATTTCAATTCTTGCTCCCCCAGGCCTAATTCCACAGAAGGTGCCAGTCTCTACCATTTAACTCTGCTTAGAATACTTTCACTATGCAGCACCCATCCCTGAATGAAATGGAAACATTATACATTGGGACACATGCCCAGATTATCTCTTTTTGTTATATATACTCTATTATTTTCCATTCTAAGTCCCCAGCACTTTTCCTTTTTTCACATGCATTGAATCAACCTGAATTTCAAAAGATATTTAAAAAAGAAAAATCCATTTCTCACATATGCAAATGAAGTTCACTATAGCTTTTTAGAATTCCAGTTTAACTCATGTTTCAGTCACTAAAGCCTTGTTACTTTGCTCTAGCCGGGACTCAGAGTCATTGGCCTAGAACTGCCAATTCCTTTGGTATTCAGCACACAGATTACTTCCATTTAATGACAAGTTTTATTCCTGAATTTTAATAGATCCTATTCTCACTTTTAATTGCTTTGAAAAATGAGATTTTTTTGAAGGAAACTACACATATTTGGCACAATCATAAATATTTTAAGAAGAAAAATTTCATGCTGGAGAACCATGAAAGACTCATCAGTTAAAGTAAATAGGAAAGAGCACTTGCAGGATGAAATCTGCATTATTTCACATCAGATTGGGGCAATTAATATGTTAAATACTAATTGGCATCAAAGGCAAAGGATGTGTTAAACTTGTCTCTTAAATTATTAATTGACAAAAACGATTTAATTATAAATTCTCTATTTTCTCTTACTATGGAAACATATTGCCTATGTGTCACGCTATTCTTCTCTGGTCACTGAATTCTGAAGTTTTTCCCCGATTGATATTAAATAACAATGGATTCTTCAAGTGAATTCATTCCATTATGATCAGATCCATAAAGCTCTATGAAGTTGATCCCTCATCCTCCTACCATGCTGTTATTGAGATGCCCCACACTTGCCGATGGGGTCTTCCTTGTTACATCAAGTAATTAACCCATATCCATGTGACTACAAGTCTCTCTGGTAGTCTGTGGCCAGTGAACATTAACAGTGGTAAGGTACACAGTTCTCTGGAATTTTATAGTTTACCTGTCTACAAAAAGAAGAAATTGGACTAATAACATTAGTCTTAATATTCTCCAAGGGCCTTTCCATTGTGTCATGCCATAGCCATAAGATTTTGCTCTTTCTATCCATTTCTTCTGATTTTTTATACCTGCCAAATGTTTAGAAACTACAATAACAATTGTTTCTACTTTTTACTTTTTAAAAGAGAAGATTTATAGTAATTAGCACAAGCACTAAGCCAGAAGACAAATCTCTAGTGGTCTTAGTTAGAGAGAATGATTAAGAGCGATGTTCTTATGTAATCTACACAAGGCTTTGAAGTCAGAAGTACCAGACATCCAGATTCATGCTATAAATATCCTATAATCCTATATGCAGGCTTTATTATCTTTATCTTTCTCTGGGGTTTTAACCACTTTACAGAAAGTTGAAAAATGGAAGTAAATTTTTTGGCATGGCAGCTTATAGATTAAATATGGTTAAAAGCAATTGAGTGACTAATCTTCATTTATGCAGACATAATGATGAAGTCAGTAAATAACAGCAATTTAATATATTTCTGATGTGTGTGACATGTCAGTTATGTATCACAATAATTATTTGGTTTAGAAACCATTTTCTACCTTTTGTTGAAATTTGGTTGAATGGATCATATGTATTTAATAAGATTTTATTAGAGAATAAAGATCCATCTCCCTATAATCAGGAGGAATTTACTTAAATTTCAGTGAAGAAAGAAGTGAGAGGAAATGGTGCGAGTGAAGGGAAGAAGTCCACATAGAATAATCAAAAGCAAATTGACTGCAGCAGCAAAGAACATGAGCAAGAAGAGAGCAGCAACATTACCAAAAGAAAATTCCTGCAAAGAAAACAATTTGTAGGGAAGCCACTCTTACTAATGTTAAAAGAGTGGTTCATTAAGATGACTTTTTGAATTGTGGAAGAGAAAGCATTCCTTGGAAAATTGCTAATGAAGCCAGGAAGAAATCTTGGTGAAATGGCTGTGATGGGATAATTAAAGTGTTTCTAGAAAGTGTATATTTCCTTATATCAGAGAATATTTCAAATACACTTGCTACTAATGGTTTCAATGGTGACTCCCTTATTTTATTGAACAGGTACACTGTGTGGACAGCTGTGGAGTAGTGCAGTCAGACCTGGTAATAATCCCAGCCCAACCCACTCCCATATAAATCACTTCCTCTTCCTCATCCTCAGTAAAGCAAGGAATCAAGACAAGGTGATCAGTTAGATTTCTCCCAACTCTAAAATTATAATGTTCTTGGTTCAAGAAAAAATCATACTGAGTAGCAGAAGCTTGTCTACAACAGGTGTTGTTGCCATTGATATTTATGATAATTATTTATTTTTACCCTGGCTATTCCAAAAAAAAAAAAGCCATCTTAATGTTTACACTTACGTTAATAACAGATTAGGTGACTGGGACTAACTCTCCTACATATAAAAATTAGAAAATCTGGGGAAAATCTACTTTAAGATATCACAGAAGCAAACAACATATTGAAGAATCATCAGGCCAAGATCCAGAAAACGGAACTCCTGGGACATAAGTGTGACTTGTAACCTTGCTTTATTCTTAGGGATGTTTGCTGACTCAGGAGAGCCACTTGAAAAGTGGAGTGTCTGAGCAGTTCTTTCCAAGACACTATGAGTCTAAGGGGATAAGTGTTGGAGTTTGGGACCCACTGGGAAGGTGGGGGCTAGAGGAGCCTAGTAAACTTCCATGCATTGGGTTGGAGTGGCCGTATCACAGGGGTAATGGTGAAACAGAGGTAGCCTGGCCCTTGCAGTACTGATGCTCAACTTCAAACCTCTCAATCCCTGAAACTGAATTACCATCAGTCCAAACAGATATTCCCCCAATGCTTGGCAGAAGTAAAAAATGCTCTCCAGAAAAAGATATCATTCTAGCCCTTAATCTGTATTTTCAAATAGCTTTTCAAATACAATGTCTGTAATACAATTTAAAAAACAAACAAACAAGAAGACACACGTGGAGATGATATCTGTGATTCATACCTCAATTTCTCCATGTAGCATTCTACATTAACAAGTATGAACTTGTTTTGCTTTCCTGGATGAACTTTGAGCCCTTTTATGGCTCTTCAGTATATAACAATGCCAGCAAGTGTATGTAGATTATAGAAAATACCATAAGAAAAGTATTCATAAAATACACAGGGACCCTGGGGGAGAATAGCAATCCTGCAGAGGGAAGGATTCATTCATTCATTCATTCATTCATTCATGTATCCACTCATTGCATATATATGGGCCCTATATCTCCAATCATCTCTTAGGTAAAGAAACAAAAATTATTCCTCAGAGGGCCTTAAACAGGGGACATCATGGAGAAACTGTCCTCTATTAGTCTTGCCTACAGTATCACTGTTCTTATGTGTTCTCTTGCAGATTAGGTCTTATGGGACAACTTTTGGGTCTTGGACACCTTCTAGTTTTTTCCAGTCAATGGTGTGCTCAAGCCAGTAAAACCACAGCCACATTTGGCTTTAAGATAGTTTGGTTTTAAAGGAAGATGTTGCCTACCTCCTACAGAAAAATTTCAGGTAAGTGGACCTAAATTTTGGGCTCTTCCCTGTCCTGCAGACAGAAAAGCTGGAAATTAGGTTCAGCCTGATAGAAACTAGTCCAGTTCTCTGCCTGACGGCTACTGCCAGGCCAATGGATCCATGAGAGGTTTTGCAGCAATGCTCACCCTTGCCAGGGTGCCATAGCCTGCACTGCATCATGCTCTGCCTATGAGGGATTTGATTCCAGGGCATCAGAGTCTGTACAACTTTCCATTTCACATGAATTTCTCTTCCTCAAATCACAAGATGATTTCAGATTCTTCAGTTCCAGATGTTTATACCCATGATAGTTATGAGTGAGGGATTTAGTCCAGAATTGGAATGCACACAAATGCTAACTATCTGAAAAGCCAAAAGTAATCACCAAGTTTTCACAGGCAGCTTGCTGAAGGCACTAGCAACTGAGACACATGTGGGAGGCAGAACAGGGCAAGGCAGATAAGAGCATATGGTTCTGAGTCAGATGACCTGGGTTCACATCCTGGACCTGCCACTTTCTTGCTGTGTGATACTGGGGGATTTACTAACCTCTTGGTCTCCCAGTTTGCTTATCTATAAAATGAGCTATTGTTGGTTTTTATATATATGGTCTGTTGTAAGGCTTAAATATGATCATTAATATAACGTGTTTTGTGGGGGGTTTTTTGGTTTTTTTTTTTTTGAGACAGAGTCTCACTTTGTTGCCCAGACTAGAGTGCCATGGCATCAGCCTAGTTCACAGCAACCTCAAACTCCTAGGCTCAAGCAATCCTTCTGCCTCAGCCTCCTGAGTAGCTGGGACTACAGGCATGCACCACCATGCCCGGCCAATTTTTTCTATTTTTGGTAGAGACCGGGTCTCGCTCTTGCTCAGGCTGGTCTCAAACTCCTGAGCTCAAACCATCCGCCAGCCTCAGCCTCCCAGAGTGCTAGGATTACAGGCGTGAGTCACCGCGCCTGGCCATATGACGTTTTTGAGCACATTGCCTAGCATGTGATAAGTGCCCAATAAATTACTATTAAGTTGTTACTGTATGTTGTTGTTATATGCAAATTATATACAGAACAATATTCATAAAATTGTCATGTCTTTTCCTCCTAGCGGCAGACACATTGGACTTAAAGTATATAAAAGGAGTGCCTAGAATGGCGGTCACTGCCTATCGTATAGTGAGTGGTCAACAAGGGATTGCTCAATCATTGATCCAGTCTTTCCTTCTTATGCCATCAGTTCCCAGTTGTCCATACTAATAAAGAATGAAAAAGATATGTTAGCAATCCAAAATGTCTGATATTCTAAAAATAATGTATACTCAGCTTATAGAAGAGGAGTGTTTTATACAACTTTAATAGAAGAATATGTCCAATGTTCATAAAACTCAAGTCAAAGTACTCCATTCACCCTCTCATTCAATCAACAAATGTTAACCAAGACTATGCCACATACCAGGCTCGGTGTTGAACGTCTGAGATATACTTGGGAACAAGACCATCGGTCTCTGCTCTCATGGAGCTTCAATTCTAATGGTGGCGACCAAGGCCACATGAAACCTTCCATGACCCATAGGCACTTTCATGTGCCTCATCCTCCATAAAAACATATTTAAAATTATATTTTATGACTGTGTTGGTATAAAGATTATTAATATCATATATTAAAACATTTCTTTGATCTAGAAATTCATTTTTTGTCTTTTGATTTTAAAAGAAATTAAAATATTTCAAGAATCCCTAGGAGTATTATGGGCCCTACACGCTATTCCTGCTATGCCTAATGGAGAAGGTGGCAGCAAAGCAAAGGGATATGGAAACAAAAGATTCCAAGTGACTTTTTTGCTGAACTATTTGAAGGTAAGTTTCAGACACCATGACATTCCTATCAAAATACTTCAACATGCCTTCTTCAACATCCCCTAAATAAGGGCATTCTGTTATGTACTCACAAACATTATAATACTTCAAAAATTAAGATTAGTTCATGAAACTATAGTAATTTCAGCCTATATTATAGTACTTACTGTCCCACATCATACAACTTTTACATTTTATATTGATACTTCCACTTTAAACCAAAATTATAATTATGTTGCTTAATCATTCAGATTATTTTCCAAATTTATACTGTGGATGATATTTGACTGTGTCAAAATAATCACTCATTTTTGATACTTAAAATATTTCATGTGCTGAACTGCTTGTGATGCTTTAATGAGACACAAATTTCTCTATCTTGTATTCTTTCATTGTCCTCCTTTGACAACTTCTTCTCTCCCCAAAATCCTTAATCCATACTCCTCTTCAGAAGTTTTGTCATGAATCAAGTTGCCTAGGCTGAAATATCAGGAAAGAGAACTGTCATATTCCATTTGCCAGATGTCATTGTATAAAGGGCGTATGATAGTCACTGAAGTTAGCAGGCAGATATAATTATATATCTTATCTCTACTGTTGCTTATCTACAGTGTATTCTTCAGAATAGACTGTACCTGACTTAGAACAAAACTTCCTTATAAATGTGTGATGATCTCATTACCCAGGGAAGGTTGTTTGGAAGGTTAGCCAAAGTCATTGTTATGGGTAAACAAACATAGGCTTATATACCAACCCTGATGCTTCTTAAGTGATCCTGACCCCTGTAAGCCATAGTCACAGCTGAAAAATAGGGATGTTAACACTACCCTGTAAGATTAAATGGGATAACCTGTGTAAAGAACCTGACGTATGAACTCTACACAATGTCTTCTTCCCAGTCTCTTCCTTGGTATTTCCCGAAAAGACCAACCTGGATGATAATTCCAACAAAGAGAGCCATGCCTCCTGTAAAACCTTCATTCCTTCCATACACAAGGCTCCATGTGGGGTCTCATTTACAAGTTACAAAGTAACAGGTAATAGGAGATGATCTTAGAAAGAGAGATTTGTTTTATTTGAAATATGTGAAACAAAGTACCTGACATTTTCAGTAATAAAAAACATTTAGCCAAGATTTCATTTGCTAAAGTAGGCAAATAATACTGTAATCATCCAGAAAAAAATGAGGAAGGGGAGTTGCATTATGTAAAGAAATGTCTTATCCTGACTGGTTTGATCTTACATATCCAATGCAGCAACATGTAAATGCATATGCATCAGAGACTTCCATTTCCAGAAAAAATGGAGTAGATATACTTTTCCCTATTCCTCCTGCTAAATATTACTAAATACATCAACATCATATGTAAAGTAAACACAAGAAGACTCCGAAAAGTGCAGAGAAGAAGCAAGACCAGTCAGAGGAAACAGAACTAGAGGAATAACATGGTGATGAGTTCCTCGGGTTTTCTTCTTGTCTGAAAGATTTGAAGCTGAAGAAGTTGGCAACACCAACAGGTACAGTCAAAAATAAATAAATAAAAAGCCCCCAAATAAGTCTGAGCCTAAGGATCAGGTCAAGGCCAGCCTAGAATGTCGTTTAGATAATAACCACTCTATTGCAGCCAAATGCCAGAGAAAAATCTGTGGCCTCGCCCCGACTTGCACCAGCAAAGACTAAGTGAGAATCTACATTTCCACCCTTGGGAGGCTGCAATGAGGGGTCCCAACACACCACTGGGGTGGTGTCAAAAAGGCCAACTAGGGAGCAGAGGCATTCATTCCCACTGGCCAGTAATGAGACCATCACCCCCATTTCCACCTCTCTCCATGGTGTTAGTAGAGACTATGTGGGAATCCCGGCCTTCCACACCTCCCAGTCGGTAACAAATAAACCCAGAGCAAACATAAGGAAGGAAATAATAAAGATAAAAGGAAAAAACAATTAAATTGAAATAGAAAAATAATACAGAAAATTCAATAAAACAAAGAGCTAGCTAGTGCTTTGAAAATATCAATGCAATTAGTAAATCTCAAGCAAGACTAACAAATTAAGACAAAAATTACCAATAGCAGGTATCCAAAGGATGCCTGAAAACATCAAAAGGATAATAAGGGAAAGCTACAAATAACTCCAAATACATTTTGAAAACTTAGACAAAATTAACCAGTTTCTTAAAAAACACAAAACCACCTGACAAAGATTCTTTGCTTGGCCAAGCTTTATTCAGGCTTCTGAACCTTCTGCTAGGCTCATCTATGTATTTCTTTGTAAAATCCAGTTTTAGTAAAGAACCCTGTTAAGTCAGGTTAGCAAGTAGCCCCATCCTCAATATCTGATCAGGCTTCTCATTCTCCATCATCCCCCAGGTGATGTCAGATCTCCCTGGCCTGCCTTCAGCAAGAATCCTGTCCAGTTGGTTTAGCCAGAATGTCTCCTTACCCTAATATTTCCTTCTATCCACTGACCCCACACTGCTCCTTGGCTACAGATTCCTACATGTCCATGCTATATTCAAAGTTGAGCCCCATCTTTCTCCCCAACTGTAAGACCCCACAGCAGTGTTCCCTATTATTACAATCATCCTGAATAAAGTCTTCCTTACTGTGCTTTAACAAGTATCATTGAATGATTTTTCTTTAACACACCACAATTCATCCAATTTGAAATTAAAATTTTGGCCGGGCGCGGTGACTCACGCCTGTAATCCTAGCACTCTGGGAGGCCAAGGCAGGCGGATTGCTCAAGGTCAGGAGTTTGAGACCAACCTGAGCAAGAGCGAGACCCCATCTCTACTAATAATAGAAAGAAATTAATTGGCAAACTAAATATATATAGAAAAAATTAGC